>MU004197.1:1488706-1605038 GCA_010093605.1 Lophium mytilinum | reverse complement strand
GTAACTACTACTAGCTAGACCTAGTTATATTTAATAGAGAGAATCTAGATATATATCTAATCTAGCGTAGTAAGGTTCTAGCTAAGATCCGCTATACTTTTTCTAAGAAGATAGATAACTATAAGCTTAATTATATTAAGAGCGTTCTTTTAGGTAGACCCTTTAAGCGCATTTAGGTATACCGCTGCAATTAGATTATCTATAATAATATTAACGCCCTCTATTCTTTAGATAATAGCTATAGTAAATATAATATTAAGGCTAAAGTGCTAATATAGCTAGAAACCCTTTATATAGGTAATAATTTATTTACTATATTCTATAACTATTTCTTAGACATTACTAGTAACCTTAATTAGAGGCCTACTAAGCTTATCTATTAGTTTAGAATATATCTTATACTATACCTATAATCTAAGCTTATTAATAGAGTAATATATAACTATTTTAATAACTTTATATAATATATCTATACTATAGATATATAGAATATAGCCTTCTAGTAAGCTAAGAAGTATAATACCCTTATCTTTTAATTCTATTAGGTAACTATATTAACTATAACTACTTAGTTAATATATGGCCGTAGCTATAGCTATAGTAGCTACTTATCTACGCCTGCTATAGGTACTAATACTATAACTATAACTATAATAACTTCTTTAATAACTTTATTAAGTACTCCGCGCGCCCCTACTATTATAGCCGCGGCTAGTATAGAATAATACTTGCGCGCTATAACTCTAGTAGATAAACTAGCATATATCTAGAGTATTAGTAAGCTTACTAAAGCTAATAAAGAGAGAATACGTATAGTAGGCGCTTATAACTGCTGCCGCTATATTAGTTATTATGCGGTTAATAATAACTATCCTCTTTAGAACTTCTCTATCTAGATAACTACCGGCCTTTCTCTCCGCGCTACTAATACTACATTTTCCGGCTAGGAAAATAAGTAGTTCTTAAGTATAGTCGCGCCTAAGAATCTATTATAATTAATTATAAACTAGAATATACCCTATTATTAACCCTATTATCTACCCCCTATTCTATACTAACTTTCTCTAAGTATAGTAACTTTATTTCTACTAATAGCCTTCTAAAACTATAAAGAAAAGCCTAGAAACTATATAAAAGCTATTATAGAGGCACTAAATATAAAACGCCTAAAAAGTACTAAATAAAGAAGGTAGTAGAACCTCTACCCTAATTTAATACCCTCTTTTAGCTATAGAAGGTTCTTAAGTATATTAAGAATAATAAGAACTAGCTAGAACTTTATATTTCTACTATAGCTATTACGCGTACTTAGTATAATATTATAAAGCTCTAGCTAAAGAAAGGTAGTTAGTACTTACTTTCTTATTCTATAGTATTAGATAGTAATTAAATTATTTATACTTACTCTCTATCTAATAATAGTATAATATTCTCTTTTATTAATTAATTATTTACGCGTAAATATAAAATACATTATATTCCCCTTAATTTACCTCGCCACCTAATATATATTAATAATTCTAATTCTACTTAATCTATTTTATACGTAGTAATTATTAATATTACTATAGGCTTCTATATAGAGTAACTAGTCTACTATATAGTAGACCTAGAATATATACCTATAGTTCTTAGAACTAATTAGTATAAAACCTATAATCTAGAAATTAACTTTATTAAAAAGAGCTTCTACTTCTACTAATTATAATGCTATAATCTACATTATTATTATAATAGCGTACTAGCTAAGATCTACTATAAGGGAGCTCTATTATACACCGCTAGACCTAATAAGCTTTAGTCTACGTTTTTATTTATAATATCTATTAGTTTAATAGAATACTATATTTAACGCGCTAAGCCTAAGAACCTTATTTAGATCCACGGACTAGAGTTTATACCTAAACTGGACAACTCTTTATTTAATACGCCCGTAATTAGGCACGTTATTAGCGTCCCGGAGAATAATAGTATACTTAAGCTCTACGCCCTTTCTATTAATAAATATAATAAGTTTATAAAGGAGCGTAGAATATATTTATCTAATAAACTATAGAAGTAATTAGATAAATACTTCTACCCTTAGATTAACTTATAGTTATAATAGAAAGTAGAAAATCTACCTTTATACCGGGACTATAACTATACTATTCTTCTATAGCTAGACGCTCTACTACCTAAATATAAAACCTAAGCCGTCTTAAAGGAAAAGAACTATATTATCTATAATAAGCTTTAGAAGCTACTTAGTAATAGGTTTATTAAGAATAGTAATTCTTCTATATACGCACCCGTGCTACTTATTAAGAAACTAGATAGAACTTACTAGTTCTATATTAACTACTATAGCCTTAACACTATTACTATAAAGAATTAATACCTAATTCTAATTATCTAGAAGACGCTTAACCGTCTCTATAAAGCTAAATAGTATACTAAATTAGATATTATTTCTACTTTTAATCGCGTATATATTAAACTAGGCAATAAATAGAAAATAGCTTTTATTACACGCTATAGAATATTCTAATCTAAAGTCTTAGAATTTAGTATATATAACGGCCCTAGCACCTTCTAGATATTTATTAATAATATCTTCTATAAGTATCTAGATAACTTCTACTTAGTATATATAGATAATATATTAGTATTTATAGATAGTATAGAAGAAGAGCACGTTACATATATATAGAAAGTTCTAAATTAGCTATATAAGGCCGGCCTATATCTTAATATTAATAAATATAAATTCCTTATTAAGTGTATTAAATACCTTAGACTTATTATTACTACTAATAGTATTAAGATAGACCTAGAGAAAGTTAAAGCTATTATAGAATAGGCTACTTCTATCTACCTTAAAAATATCTAGACCTTTTTAGGCCTAGCTAACTTCTATAGACGCTTTATATAAGGTTTCTTATAACTATATAAGCTACTTACTAATCTCTCTAGAAAAAAACTAGATAGATATATCTATTTTAAATAGATATTAAGCTATTAGAAAGCCTTTAATAACTTTAAGACAGCATTTACTACTACACCCTGCCTTAAGTACTTTAATTCTAACTAGAAATTATGTATTAAAATAGACGTATTAAATTATATTACTATAGGCGTATTCTTACAGCTCTATAATAATAGAATATAGCACCTAGTTACTTTCTACTCTTATAAGATAATACCGGCGGAATATAACTATAAAATCTATAATAAAGAGTTACTTACTATTATTCTTACTTTTAAGGAGTAGAAACTATAGTACTAGGGTAATAGATACTAGAACCCTATTTAAGTATTAATAGATTACTAAAATCTACTATATTTTATAACTATATAATAGCTTAACTAGTAATAAATATAATAGCTTTAGATTCTCTTAGAAATTAACTACGTCCTAATATACTAACCTAGCCGCCTTAAAACTAAACTAGATAGTCTTATGCGTTATAGCTAGGACCTACTATAATCTAATAATAATAAATAATTTCTATTTTAATAGTAAACTATAATTAAGATAAAGAATCTTATCTTAGAGGTATTAAAGAATCTTTATCTATATACTATAGGTATTATAGACGCTACTTATACTAAACCCCTCTATAAGCTTATTAAGAAGGTGTATAATACTAATAAAGTAGTATTCTAGAAAGGTAGTAGTAATCTAGATAACTAGTTAGATAACTATCTAGTCTACTAAGTTATAGCGCTAAAGTAACACGGTAATTATAAGCTACCCCGTAATATCCTTAAGAATAAGCGCGTCTAGCTATCTATAAGTAAGTTAGAAGTTAGTAATAATAAGCTATAGGTCCTCTATAAGAACTCTTAATAACTATTTATACTATAATTAGCTATACTCTAGCTTAGAATTATATAACTAGGCTATAATTATACTAGTGTAGGCTACGGGGGCTATATAGACTATCTCTAGCATATTTACCTAAACTACTACTAGCCTAGGTTTATAAAATTAATTATAAAGTATATTAACGCGTGCTAACGCTACTATAATATTAAACTATCTAACTTTACTAAGTAAGGCTTTCTCTATCCCTTATCTATTTCTCTCTACCGCTAGCGTAATATTACATTAAACTATATAGTTAACTTACCTATTTATAAATATTACAGCTATAAGTACCGCTATATACTTATTATAATTAACTAGTTATCTAAGGAATACTACTTTCTTACTATTACCTTACTAGAAGTAGATAAGCTTACTAAAGTCTATTTCTAATAGATTTATTAACTCTATAGACTACTAGCGTCTATTACTAGTAACCTTAGTATATAATTTACTTTTAAGTTCTAGTAATACCTCTATTATTAGTTATAATTATTACTTAATATATCTACTGCTTTCTACCCGGAAATAGATAGTTAGATAGAAATTACTAACGCTAATATAAAGAAGTACCTATAAGCCTATATTAACTATATATAGAATAACTAGTATAACCTACTATTTTTAGTAGAACTTATTATAAATACCTATATATTAGCTACTACAGGCCTATTACTATTCTTTACTAATTATAGCTACACTCCTTACTTAAAGCTTAAACTACTAACTACTAATAATAAGAAGATATCTAAAAATAAGAAGATTAAGCGCAAGCTAGCTAATAATATTACTTAACGCCTAAAGAATATTAAGGTCTATCTATAGAATTATATTATATAGGCTTAAGAGAAATAAGCTTACTAAGCTAATTACTACTATAATGCAGCTATAGATATACGCGTTAATAATATAGTATAGCTTAATACTAAGAATATTAAGCTAGACCGCGCTAAGAAGGTACTAGATAATAAGTTTATAGAACCTTTCTATATTAATAAAGTTATTAATTACAGTACTACTTTCTAATTAGACCTGCCGCCTAAGACTAAGATCTATAATATTTTCCACCTATTACTACTATAGCTAGATACTTCTAAACCTATTAAAGGCTAGAATTAGCCGGAATCTATACTACTGCTAGAGCTAATCTAACGCAAAGATAATAATAAACCTATAGAAGAATTTACAGTCGCTTAAATTATTAACTTACGCGTTAAGAATAATAATATATAGTATAAAGTTTACTATATTAGTAGTATATAACTATATAGGTTCTAGTAACTATCTAGAAATCTTAAAGGCTACCTCTATAAAGTCTTTAACTTCTATTATTATAGCCTATAAAAGCCTAAACCGCCCGCTTACTTTATTAAACTAAAGGACTAGACTCTATCTATATAGTAGAACCTCTAGAATATTACTATATTATTATAATAGTCTAGTATAACCTAAGATTCTGCGCCGTTATTAAATAGTAGAATTATTTTAACTAAGAACGCCTACCCGCATAATTTTATTAGCACGCTCTATCTATATATAGAGCTACGCCTATATTAGCTATCTAATATATAAGTTTAATAGTAAGTCTTTCTATAGTTCTTATAGAAGCTTAGTTTTTAAAAGGGGGGGCATATATTATATTATTTCTTAGTATTCTTTTAGTAGTTATTAAGGTTAGAAGTTATTATATACACAGATGTTATATAATCTCTAGGCTAAGAGTTCTTCCAGCGCCTAAGGTTCTACCGGCGCCTAGAGTTCTACTAGCATATACTTAACTATATAGTAAGCTTATAGCTAGAGCCTCTTTCCTCTCTATATAACCTTATTAATAGAAATATAACTCTTTTCTTAGCTATAAATCTAATAATTACCTTTAATCTTCTTCTAGACTTATATAATATTAAGAACCTAACTATAAAGCTAGAAGGCACTATATTCTAGAGCTTATTTAAGTTTTATTAATAGGTAAATTCTAAGCTATTAGAAGCCTTTAAACTACTACGCGCTCTAGTTAAGAGTACTAATATCTATATTAATAACTATAGCGCCGGCCTAGAGAAATAGAAGAATATATCTATAAACCTTTATAAGTAGTTTAATAATATAAATAAGATTATTATAGACCTAAAGATCTAGCTTAATAATTTTAAGCTTAGCCTCTAGGCTACCTAGGCTTATATATATAAGCTCTAATAATAATAATAGTAGTTTAAGCCTGCTAAGATAATATCTAAAGGGCCCGTTTATTTTAATAATAATAAGCGGCGCAATAATAATATTAACTATTAGTAGATAAATAGCAGGACTAGAGAATAACTACTAGATAGGCCTAATAACTATAGTTATAATAGCTATAATAGCTATATAGAGCCTAGATATACTTCTTCTACTTTAAATATAAATATCCGCGGTAGTAGTAACTAAGCCCGCTACTCTACCTCTCTATATAATAAGCGTTTAGATAATTAATATTATAATAATAGCTACTATAATAGCTATACTCTACTATATACCTAGCTACTATTATTAATATTCTACTAGTGTAACTACTACTAGCTAGACCTAGTTATATTTAATAGAGAGAATCTAGATATATATCTAATCTAGCGTAGTAAGGTTCTAGCTAAGATCCGCTATACTTTTCCTAAGAAGATAGATAACTATAAGCTTAATTATATTAAGAGCGTTCTCTTAGGTAGACCCTTTAAGCGCATTTAGGTATACTACTATAATTAGATTATCTATAATAATATTAACGCCCTCTATTCTTTAGATAATAGCTATAGTAAATATAATATTAAGGCTAAAGTACTAATATAGCTAGAAACCCTCTATATAGATAATAATTTATTTACTATATTCTATAACTATTTCTTAGATATTACTAGTAACCTTAATTAAGGGCTAGCTAAGCTTATCTACTAATTTAAGACACGCCTTACGCCCTACCTATAATTTAAACTAGTTAATAGTATAATATATAATTACTTTAATAACTTTATATAATATATTTATACTATAGATATATAGAATATAGCCTTCTAGTAGGCTAAGAAATATAATACTCTTATCTTCTAGCCTTATTAGGCTATAATAACCTTTATAATAACTACTTAATCTACTTATAGCCGGGGCCGTAGCTATAGCGGCTACTTATCTACGCCCGCTATAGATACTAATATAATAACTATAACTATAATAACTTCTTCTATAACTACTATAAGTACTCTATACGCCTCTACTATTATAGCTGCAGCTAGTATAGAATAACGCTTGCGCGCTATAAATCCGGCTAATAAACTAGTATATATCTAGAGTATTAGTAAACTTACTAAAGCTAATAAAGAGAGAATACGCGTAGTAGGCGTATATAACTATTACTACTATATTAGTTACTGCGCTATTAATAATAATTACCCTCTTTAAAACTTCTCTATTTAGATAACTAGTAGCCTTCCTCTACGCGCTACTAATACTATATTTTCTAGCTAGAAAAATAAGTAGTTCTTAAGTATAGTTGCGCCTAAGGACCTATTATAATTAATTATAAACCTAGCCTATTATTAACCCTATTATCCTCCCTCTATTCTATACTAACTTTCTTTAAATATAGTAACTTAGTTTCTACTAATAACCTTCTAGAACTATAAAGAAAGAACTAGAAACTATATAAAAGCCGCTATAAGAATACTAAATATAGGATACCTAAAAAGTACTAAATAAAGAAGGTAGTAGAACCTCTACCCTAGCTTAATACCTATTTCTAGCTATAAGAGGTGCTAGAGTATATTAAAAATAATAAGAGCTAGCTAGAACTTTATATTTCCGCTATAGCTATTATATATACTTAGTATAATATTATAAAGCTCTAGCTAAAGAAAGGTAGTTAGTACTTACTTTCTTATTCTATAGCCTTAGATAGTAATTAAATTATTTATACTTACTCTCTCTCTAATAATAGTATAATATTCTCTTTTATTAATTAATTATTTACGCGTAAATATAAAATCTATTATATCTCTCTTAATTCCCCTTACTACTTAATATATATTAATAATTCTAACTCCTTATAATCTATTATACACGCGGTAATTATTAATATTACTATAGGCTTTTATATAGAGTAACTAGTCTACTATATTATAGACCTAGGCTATATACCTATAGTTTTTAGAATAGATTAGTATAAAACCTATAATCTAGAAATTAACTTTATTAAGAAAAGCTTTTACTTCTATTAATTATAATGCTATAATCTATACTACTATAGTAATAGTATATCTATAAAGATTTTCTATAAGGGCGCTATATAACCCGCTAGGCTAGTTAAACTTTAGTCTATATTTCTATTTATAATATCTATTAGTTCTATAGAACGCTATATTTACTATACTAAGCCTAAAGACCTTATTTAGATCTATAGGCTAGAGTTTATCCCTATACTAGATAACTTCTTATTTAATATACCTATAATAGAATATATTATAAGCGTTCTAGAAGGGGATAGTATACTTAAGCTCTACGCCTTATTAGTTAATAAATATAATAAGTTTATAAAGAAGTAAAGAATGTATTTATCTAATAAACTATAGAAATAGTTAGATAAGCATTTCTATTCTTAGATTAATATATAGTTATAATAAGAAGTAGAAAATCTACCCCTATACTATAACTATAACTATATAATTCTTCTATAGCTAGACGCGCTACTGCCTAAATATAAGACCCGAGCAGTATTAGAGGAAAAAAACCGTATTATCTATAATAAACTCTAGAAGCTACTAGATAATAGTTTTATTAAGAATAGCAACTTTTCTATACACGCGCCTGTACTTCTTATTAAGAAACTAGATAGAACCTACTAGTTTTATATTAACTATCGCGGCCTTAATACTATTACTATAAAGAATTAATACTTAATTCTAATTATCTAGAAGACGCTTAACTGCCTCTATAAAGCTAAATAGTATACTAAATTAAATATTATTTCCGCCTTTAATTATATATATATTAAGCCTAGTAATAAATAGAAAATAGTGTTTATTATATAGTATAGAATATTCTAATCTAAAGTCTTAAAATTTAGTATATATAATAGGCCTAGCACCTTTTAAATATTTATTAATAATATATTATATAAATATCTAGATAACTTCTATTTAGCTTATATAGATAATATACTAGTATTTATAAATAAAACTAAAAAGAACTATATTACCTATATATAGAAAGTCCTTAACTAACTATATAAGATAGGCCTCTTTCTTAATATTAATAAGTGTAAATTCCTTATTAAGCGTATTAAATATCTTAGCCTTATTATTATAACTAAGGGCATTAAGATAGATCTAGAGAAAGTTAAAGCTATTACTAAATAGGCTACTTCTATATACCTTAAGGATGTTTAGGCCTTTTTAGACTTAGCTAACTTCTATAGGTAATTTATTTAAGGCTTCTTATAACTATATAAGCCGCTTACTAACCTCTTATAGAAGGAACTAAACGGGCGTATCTATTTTAAATAAATATTAAGCTGCTAAAAGGCCTTTAATAACCTTAAAATAGTATTTACTACTACGCCCTATTTTAAATACTTTAATCTAAATAGAAAATTATATATTAAAATAGATGCATCTAACTATATAGCCGCGGGCGTATTCTTATAGCTATATAATAATAGTATATAGTATCTAGTTGCCTTTTACTTCTATAAGATAATACTAGTAGAGTATAACTATAAAATCTATAATAAGAAGTTACTTACTATTATTCTTACCTTTAAAGAATAGAAACTATAGTACTAAGGTAATAGATACTAGAACCCTATCTAAGTACTAATAGATTACTAAAATCTACTATACTTTATAACTATGTAATAGCTTAATTAGTAATAGATATACTAGCTATAGATTCTTTTAGAAATTAATTACGTTCTAATATACCGGCCTGGCCGCCTAGAAACTAAACTAGATAGTCTTACGCGTTATAGCTAGAACCTTCTATAATCTAATAATAATAAATAATTTCTATTTTAGTAGTAAACTATAATTAAGATAAAGAACCTTACCTCTAAAGTATTAAAGAAACTCTATATTTATACTATAGGCATTATAAATTATACCCGGCCCCTATATAAACTTATTAAAGAGGCCTATAATATAGATAAAAATACTTTCTAAGAATAGGGTAATAATTCTAATAATAAGTTAGATAACTACCTAGTCTACCGCATTATAGCGCTTAAGTAGCGCGGTAATTAAAAGCTGCCACGCGATATTTTAAAAGATAAGCGCGTCTAGCTATTAATAAGTAAGCTAGAGGTTGCTAATAATAAGCTATAGGTCCTCTATAAGAAATCTAGATAACTATTTATACTATAATTAGCTACACTATAGCTAAGAATCTTATAGCTAGACTATAACTATACTAGCGCAGAATATAGGGGCTACGCTAATTATCTATAATAGATTTACCCTAGCTACTACTAGCCTAGGTTTACTAAATTAATTATAATATATATTAATACCTATTAGCGTTACTATAATATTAAGCCCTCTAACTTTACTAAGTAGGGCTTTCTATACCCCTTACTTATTTCTTTCTATTACTAGTGTAATATTACTATAGACTATATATAGGGGGCTAATATAATATAAGTAATAAGGTATATTAACTATTATAAAAATCTAAGCTAAGGAGAAGAGAAAGAGCTAGAAGCTCTTAAGAGGTTATAGTTTAACGCCGGCGCACGGGCTATAGCCTAGCGCTTTAGGCTAGCGTTTTACTTAGGTTATATAAGGGGCGGTATATAACCTTAGTATATAATTATTATAATTCTAGGTTTATACTATAATACTATCTCCCCCTTTAAAAGCTAAAGTTCTATAAGACTTATAATATATTATAGCTTCTCTATTCTTTCTATTCTATTTCTATTAAGCCGCTTATATAGCCTTACTATTTATATACCTACTATTATCTATAGTCTTACTATATTTATTATTTCTATTATTTCTATTATTATATTTATTCTTATATTTATTTTTAAGCGCTGCAAGCGGGCTATATAAATTAACCTAAGGCCTATTATTAGCTTCTATCTATTAGAGTTCTACTTTAGGTTGCCTATATAGAATAGCCTTCTTATAAAATAACTTAGCTACCTAATAAGGTTGCTATTTATACTTACTTAGGCTAGTACTAAGAATATTCTATAGGCCTACTATTGCCGCAGTAGCGCTTATACTCTTATTTATTATCTTTATAACTTTCTATTTAGATGTGCTAAATATTAAATAAGGTTCTACTTTAAGGCTATACTTATTATAATACTCTATAAGGAGTTTATTATAGCTATCTATATTCTAGTAAGATTTCTATTTAGGCTAGGTATTATTATAACTAGTCTAGGCTATCTTATATATAAGGTATAGTTTCTTACCTATATATAGATCTAGTTAGCGGCTGTTAAATCTAGAATTAAGGACTTTATTAATATAGTACTACCCTATAAAGCTATCTTCTTCTATCTTAAGTATAGATAGAGGTTCTAGATATTATTCTAGAAGGGGCAGATTCTTATTAATTTAATAGAGTAGCTATAGGTAGAATATAGAAAAGATTTCTTTTATAGACTTAGAAAGTTCTAGCTTATATACTATATTATTAATAACACGTGTTATATAGAAGAAACTAAAATTCTTATAGTTAAAAGACTTACTTAGTTATATAGTATAGATATTCTTAGTATTAAGTATAACTATATTATTAACTTTAAACTTAGAGGCTAGTAAGCAGTTCTAGTTAGCTAGTTTCTTTATTTTAGATTAGTTCTAATATAGTTTATCTTTAAGAAACTTACGTAGGTTATAAATTTATATAATAAGCTTCTTAGTAGCGTCTATACCTTATTTTTAGGGCTCTAGTATAATAATTCCTTATAAAGAGGGTTTAAGGCTACTTCTTAGCATGTATTCTTTAGTAGCCTTAAAGAGGGAGACGCTAGTAGATTAGTTAATATCTGCGTTAGCTTTAAACTTAGTAAAGGTAATAAGGTTTACCTAATTATTCTATAGGTAATAGATATAAGCATATAGGTACTACTTAAGGCCTATATTAATAATCTCTATCTATCTATTAGTTTCTAAGTAGGCTATAGTAGATAGCTTTAGATATATTTCTACGCATTTATATAGGTATTTCTAAAAGAAAAATATAAACTATACTCTATAGTTAGATATAATATAGTCTAGATAGCCTTCTTTACGCTAAATCTAGTTAATAAAGGCTTACGCGACGTCTTCTAGCTCTATAGAGTCTAGAGGAATAAACTTATACTTCTTAGATAGCTAGTTAATAACTACTATAATATATTAGTATATATAGCCCTTAACTATATAAGAGGGTAACTTAGTAATAAAATTAATAGATATATCTATCTAGTATTAGTTTAGAATAGGCAGCGGCTTAAGTAAGCTATATTTACCTTCTTTATAAATCTTTATATATCTATATATAAAATAGGTATTAATATATATAGCTATAGAGTTTATAATACTAGGCTAGTAGTACTAGAAGAAGAGGTAATAGTAGAGGGAGTTTCTTCTAGTATAGCCTCTAGAAAGAGAGTTATAGGCTTTCTTAATTAACTATATATAGAGCTTTATATTATATAGAATATATAAGCGGCTATTAATAAATAGCCTATTTTTATAGATCTTATAGTTACTAAGCTTAATTTTAATTTCTTATTTCTAAATAAGTTTAAGTAGAATATATTATTTATCTATTTCCTTTATATATATAATATGCTAGAGAATATTATTTTCTATATATACTTAATTAATCTACTAAATAGTAGTATTATTAGTATAGTCCCCTAGTAAGTCCTTATCTAACTTATTACTAGGCTTAGATACCTTTAGTACTTCTTTTTTAGTAGTAGAATCTATAGGTGCAGGTTTAGGGGCAATTAACGCGGCAATATTAGGGGCGATTAACGCAGTAACGTCCGGGGTAGCGTTGCGTGGATCTTTATCTAACTTACTATAGTTAGCTATAGCCTTAGTTAAGCGTCTCTTTTCTCTAGTTCTATTAGTGGCTAGAATAATATAAGAAATATTAGTTAGGTGCTATTTAGCTACTTTATATATAAGCTAGGCTATTCTAATAACTAGAACTTTCTATTTATTTAGTAGTATACTAGCTAGTTAAAGGGCTTAGTATATACTATTTAGTAGGTTTCTCTTTTTTAAAATAGTTTGCATTTAATGCATTATTCTAGGATTATTTAGATTATCTAGAATATTACTAGGCCTATAAGTAAGGCTATTAGGCTTAGTTAACTACTTACCTAGTTACTAGTTTAGAATAAAGTTAAATTAAGAAAGATATTTAGCCTATTAGGCTTAATAGTAATTTAACTACTTAAAAGATATAAAGTATTCTAGATTCTTATAGTCTATCTATATAAGCGTAGGTTTAATAATACTAGTAAGCTTAGATTACTATTTCTTAAAGGCTTAGATAATAGCGAGTAGTTTCTTATTATAGATCTTATAGTTGCACTTAGTAGGGGTTATCTTCTTTAAGAGGAAGGTAATAGAATATAGAATTCTATCTAGTCTATATTATAAGAGAATAGCAGCTATAATATAGTCTAAGGCGTTAGTCTTAAAAATATAGTCTAGGTCTAGGTTAAAATAGGTAAGAACTAGGGCTATTAGAAATAAGGCTTTAAGCTTCTTAAAGGCTTAAGCTGCTAGGCTATTAGTAAGTAGTAGAAAGTTACTTTATTCTATAGTTTTCTTAGTAAGTTCTATAAGTAGAGTAGTAATCTATAAATAGCTAGTAATAAATTACCTATAGAAGTTATAGAAGCTAAGAAAGAATTATATATTCTTAATAGTATAGAGTAGCTTCTAATTTTAAATAGCGCTAACTTTAGCGGGGTCTATTTCTATTCTATTAGGCGTAATAATTAGGCCTAGATATTTAACTTTCTTAACTAAGAAGTAATACTTATTAATATTAAGATAGAGTTCTATATTATATAGGGTAGTAAGAATATTTATATAGTCTTTCTTATAGTCTTTCTTATTATTACTATATATAAGGATATTATCTATATAGGCTATATAGTAGATATCTAGATATAGATAAAGTATAAAATTAATAAAGAATTAGAATATTCCGGGCGCGTTATATAAGCTAAAAGGTATAATATTAAACTTAAAGACGCTATATTAAGTATAGAACGCTATCTTAGGTTAATTACTATTCTTAACGCGGATATTATTAAAGGCGGCGATAATATTAAAGATAGAGTATATCTTAGCTTTATAAAGTTACGTAATTATATTATATAGAAGAGAGGGAGCGTTTCTATCCTTAATTATAATTTTATTTAGTAAGCAGTAATTAATATAGATGCGGAGTTCTCCGCCTAGTTTATAGATAATAATAACTAGCGCTATAAAGAGTAATATACTAGAATAGATAAAGCTTTTACTAAGTATTTTATTAATATAAGCTTTAATAGCCTATAATTTATTATAGGAAAGGCTATACTAACGCGGGACTAGTAGTTTTATATTTAGGTCTTTAAAGTTAATAGTATAGTCTATACTAGGCCTATATAGTAGTAGTTTATTTACTACTTATAGATTAAAGGCGTCTAAAATCTAGTAGAAAAAAGGTAGAACTTTCTACTATAGCTAATCTTTAGTATAAGGTAATTTAGTTATCTTCTTTTTAAATTAATAGTAGTCTTCTATAGTAACGCCTATAAGGTTTACTATCTAGCGCCTATAGGCGTGTTACTTATCTATTTTATTAGGCTAGTCTAATTACTTAAAGTCTTATAAAGTAATAGTTATTACTACGTTCTTATTTTATTTTACTATAGTAGAATAGGCGTATATAGAGATAAACTAAATATTATATTTAGGTAGTTTATCTAGTAGAACTAGTTTAGGAGGAAGAGGTTTTCTATTATAGTTAAGCTAAGGGGAGTCTTTAGTATTATTAGACCCTTTAATAATAGAGTTAAGGTTAGAGTTAGAGTTAGAGTTAGAGTTAGGGTTAGAGTTAGAGTTATATTAAGAGCTATAGAAATTATCTAGATTCTAGTATAGTTTAATTTTAATATATTTTAAATAGATAAGGCTCTTTATAATAACTAGCCTACTATAATAGAGGTAATTAGATATATAGTAGTTAGACTAGAAGATAAGTTATATCTTTCTAAAACTAATAGTAGGGTTATAAAGCTATAGCTAGAGTATGCCTAGAATTATATTATATTATCTAGTATTAGTAATATAGTAGGTAATAGTATTATAGTAGTTATTTATATAGAAGGTAATATCTACTATATAGTCTAGTATAATAGAGGGCTTACTATTAGTAAGCTTAAGAATAATAGGTTATAAAAAGAGTTAGGTAGATATCTTATAAAGGCGTACAGTCTTTAAATAAAGAAATTAAGAGCCTAATTCTATATTAAAAAGAATCTTAGTAGTAAAAAAGTTAGAAATAGAATTAGATTAGAGGATTCTACCTAAGAAGCTAAACTATTTACTATTAACTAGCTGCGGTGTAAGAGTAGATATACGCATAATAACCGGCTTAATTTCTTATTCTAAAATAGTAATTCTATCTATAACTGCTTTTAATTTCTTATTATTAAAGGCTATTAGAGGTTCTTAGTAGTAACTATTACTAAAAACTAGGCATTTTCTATTATCTTATTATAGGTAGAGCTAGTATTTATAGCGCTAATATTAACGCTAGTAAGGCTAATTTTATTAGTAAGACCGCTAACCTTATAGATAGTAACTAGCTATTATTTAATATATAGGGTATTACTATTAGCTATATATCTATACTTTAGATAGTTCTAGTAACGTCTAAGCTACTTAAGGCGCGTAATAGTATAGCGGTCGCAACTAAAGGGGCTAGAAGAGTTATTTGCGGTAGTAGTAGTAGCGGTACTAGAGATAGTATTACTAGTATTATTCTTAGATATATACTTAGCGTTAGTAAGTAGTAGATAGTAAGGCGTAGTTAAGCTACTACCTATAGTTTTATAGTTATTGCGTATAGACTTAAAGGTCTTCTTATTCTTCTAGGTATCTTTATTTAGTTTAATAATATTAAGTTATAATTCTAAAGTCTAGAGGAATGTAATAAAAGTTATTATATTAGTGTCTTATTTATTAGCGGCCTTATACTTAAGGCTATTAGTAAGGTTACGCTATATATAGTAGATCTTCTTAAGGTCTTTAAAATAGAGGGAGGCTATACTAGTATTAAAGTATTCTACCTAGGTTATAATACGCTTATCTTTCTTCTATATAAACTTACTATTATATAAATTAGTACGCGCGTCTACTACTTTATTAAAAGGTCTATAAACCTTATTAAGATTATTAATTAGTTCTTCTATAGAGAGGTATAGCTTATTATTATTAGATTTAGCGCGGTAGAAGATTATATTAAATACTTTATCTTTAAGCCTATTACGGATATAAACTATATAATAATTAGTAGTAGTATATAGTAGTGCGTAGATATCTAGCTTACTAAGTATCTATATATACTACTACTAGTAGAATAGCTTATTCTTATTACTACTACTAAACTTATCTAGATTAGAGTAGTAAGATATTACTATATACGCGCCGGCATCCTAAATAGGTATAAATAGAGTAGCGGACTTACTCTTAATAGGATTAAACTATAGGGGCTAGCTAATAGAATAATAGTAAACTAGTATTATAGGTATAGAAGAGCGGGTACTATTATTATTATTTAAATTATAGTTAGAGTCTAAGGGCTATAGGTAAGCCTATTAATAAAGCTGCTATTTAAGCTTTTTAATTTAAGTAGTAAGCTTCTTATATATCTCTTTAAGAGTCTAGTACTTACTATACTAGTAATTATAGTATAGGCGCATCTAGTTAAGCTTAAGGTTAGCCTAATAACTACTTATAACTTACTATAGCTACTTAGTATAATAGGCCTTTAATTCTTATTCTACTATAGTAGTATTATTAGAGGTATCTTACTTATACTTCTAGTACTTATTCTAGAGGTTATTATAGAGCTTATCTTTTTTATTAGCTTTTTTAAAGCCTACTTTATACTCTATATAGAGCTTCTAGAAGGACTTCTACTATACTAAGTTATTCTTATTTACTATAGCGGTAAACTCTATCTTATTAGTAACTATAGTATTAATAGTTATAGTACTATTACTATAATAGTTAAGAAGCTAGACTAGTAGCTATATATAGCGCTATAGGTTAGTTTCTTATAGTTTCTCTAGAATATTTATATACTTAGGTTTAGTATCTAGAACCTACTTAGTCTTATAGCGTATAACTAGAATAGAGGCTTATTAGTCCGCTATAGAGACTTAGTAATAAAAGGCGTATAGCTTACTAGTACTAGCTTAAGGTTTATATATATTATCTTCTATAATAAATTAAATAGCACGCTTACCTAGAATATTTATACTAGGCGTTATAAAGCCGCCTTTATTATTAGAGTTATAGTCTAGATTAAGTTTATTAGTAATATTCTAGTTTAAGGTTCTAGTAGCATTAACTTATTTATCTACTAAGTATTCTAGGCGCTAGATATTAGCGCGCTAGGCGTTAGTATACTAGGTATCGGCGCGCTAGATATTAGCGCGCTAGGTATTAGCGCGCTAAGTATTATCTATAGTCTATAAGAAGGCTTAGGTTTCTTTTTAGATATTTAGAATTAGTTTTCTAGTTCTATACTAGGAGCTAGAAATAATAGCTAGTATAAAAGAGCCTTTTACTACACCTTAAAAGTGCGCAAGGCGCATAGTATAGCGGGCTTTCTTATTACTAGTAGTTAATAGAGTTATAGAAGTATATTCTAAAGTATTTAGATTAGTACTACTTATAGTGCCTAGAGTCTTTAGATTATCTTAAAGCCTAGCTATTAGATTAACTAGCTTATTTAAAGAAGGCGGTACTAGATTATAGTCTACTAGATTAGATTTAGGTGCCGCGCGTAGCTATATAGCTAGGCCGGTAGAAGAGTATTTAATTAGTTTTAGTAAAAATGCCTAGATCTTATAATAGAGTTCTAGAAAAAATTAATAAGATTCTAAGTATAGAAGAGTAAGCTTAGATTATATAGGGGGCTAATATAATATAAGTAATAAGGTATATTAACTATTATAAAAATCTAAGCTAAGAAGAAGAGAGAGAGCTAGAAGCTCTTAAGAGGTTATAGTTTAACGCCGGCGTATAGGCTACAGCCTAGCGCCTTAGGCTAGCGTTTTACTTAGGTTATATAAGAGGCGGCACGTAATCTTAGCACGTAATTATTATAATTCTAGGTTTATACTATAATATATATAGTTAATCTATCTATCTATAAGTATTATAGCTGCAAGTATTATTATATACTAGTTATAATTAATAGACTCTTAAAAGAATATTACTTTCTTACTATTACTTTTCTAGAGGTAGATAAGCTTACTAAGGTCTATTTTTAATAGATCTATTAACTCTATAGGCTACTAGTATCTATTACTAGTAACCTAGAAATATAGTTTACTTCTAAATTCTAGTAATACCTCTACTATTAGTTATAATTATTACTTAATACGTCTATTGCCTTTTACCCGGAAATAGATAGTTAGATAGAAATTACTAATACTAATATAAAGAAGTATCTATAAGCCTATATTAACTATATATAGAATAATTAGTATAATCTACTACTTTTAGTAGAACTTATTATAAATACCTATATATTAGCTACTACGGGCCTATTACTATTCTTTACTAATTATAGCTATACTTCTTATTTAGAGCTTAAACCGCCTACTACTAATAATAAGAAGATATTTAAAAATAAGAAGATTAAGCGTAAGCTAGCTAATAATATAGCTTAATGCCTATAGAATATTAAGGTCTATCTAAGAAACTGCATTATATAGACTTAGAAAGAATAGGCTTACTAAGCTAACTACTACTAGAAGGCCGCGGCGGATATATGCGTTAATAATATAGTCTAGCTTAACGCTAAGAATATTAAGCTAGACCGCGCTAAGAAGGCGCTAGATAATAAGTTTATAGGCCCCTTCCGCGTTAATAAAGTTATTAATTAGGGTGTAGCTTTCTAATTAGATCTACTATCTAATACTAAGATCTATAATATCTTCTATTCTTTCTTATTATAGCTAGATACTTCTAAGCCTATTAAAGGCTAGAATTAGCTAGAACCTATACTACTACTAGAGCTAATCTAGTATAAAGATAATAATAAACCTATAGAAGAATTTATAGTTACTTAAATTATTAACTTATATATTAAGAATAATAATATATAGTATAAAGTTTACTATATTAGTAGTATATAACTATATAGATTCTAGTAACTATCTAGAAATTTTAAAGGCTGCCTCTATAAAGTCTTTAACTTCTACTATTATAGCCCGCGGAAACCTAAACCGCCCGCTTACTTTATTAAACTAAAGGACTAGACTCTATCTACTTAAAACCTCTAGAATATTACTATATTATTATAATAGTCTAATATACTCTAAGATTCTACGCCGCTATTAGATAGTAGAATTAATTAAGAATGCCTACCTATACTAGTTTTATTAGCATACTCTATCTATATATAAAGCTATATCTATATTAGCTATCTAATATATAAGTTTAAATAGTAAGTCTTTTTTCTATAAGTCCTTATAGAAGCTTAGTTTTTTAAAGAGAGGGTATATATTATATTATTTCTTAGTATTCTTTTAGTAGTTATTAAGGTTAGAAGTTATTATATATATAGATATTATATAATCTCTAGGCTAAGAGTTCTTCTAGCGCCTAGAGTTCTACCGGCGCGCACTTAACTATATAGTAGGCTTATGGCCGAAGCCTCTCTTCTCTACGCAACCTTATTAATAGAAATATAACTCTTTTCTTAGCTATAAATCTAATAATATACGGCGTAGCTATAAATAACTATATTCTTATTTTATACCTCTATAATATACTTACTATAGACCTTCTACTACTACTATAGTAGTTTTATAACTCTTTAAAGAAAGCTAAGTATGCGCTTATAAAGTATATAAAGGCGTATAGCTATAGCTTAGTAAAAACCTACTTAAAGAAGAATAAAAAGGGCCTAGAAGTAAAAAAAGTATAGTTTAAATACTACTTTAGAGGTATAATAGAGCCTATAAACTATATATATAGTACCTCTACTAATAGAGTAGACTATAAGATAAATAGTATACTTACTTAGTAGCCTTCTAGCTTTAATAGTAAATATATATAGCTATAGAAGATAATAAAGACCTCTTATAATAACTATTCTACTCTACTTAAATTAATAGTAGTTACATGTAATAGAAAGTACTTAGTATTAATAAACTAGCTATTTAAGCTAATATATTAAGTAGAATAAGGCCTATAGAAACGCACGTAAAGCTACTTAAAAAGGGGGTAACTATTACTCTAATAGATATTAGAAATAAGTGTATATAGTAGTAGAAGAAGCTTCTTAATAGCCTTATACCTATCTAGGCGCTTCTTAATATATTAGAAACCTCTATATTTCTAGTATTTAATAGCTATAATAGAAAGTATATATATAACTTTATAAAGAATAAGTAGAACTAGATTAAATACCTCTTCTTTATATACCTAGATTCTATTAAAATTCTCTAATTAAACTATAATATTATACTATTAGATTATACCTATAAGACTAATAGATTTAGTATACTCTTTTTCTATATTATAGGCGTTACCTATATAAGTAATAACTTTAAAATTAGTTACTATTTCCTTCTAAAAGAAAAGAAGATAAACTATAACTAGATAGTATAGTAGCTCTTTAAGCTCTTTAAGCGCTATTCTATTATACTATATATTTTTCTAATAGATAAAGAATAAACTCTAAGAAATATACTATATAAGTAATAGCTAAGAGTTCTATACCTTCTCTATATATAGTATATTAAAAAGAATATTATTACTAAGCTAGCTAAGGTATATAAGAAGAAACCTAAGTATACTATAGGTAGCGCGCTGCCTGCGCCTATACCTATATTAGATAAAGAGAAGAAAGCTATTAAAAAGAAGAAATAAGAGAAAAGGGGCGCCTTTATTACCTATTAGATAGCTATAATAAAGCTAGAAGTCCTAGCTTAATTTAAAGAGGCTTAGAATAAGCTACTTAATAACTATAAAAAGCGCCCTAACCTAGTAAAGTATATAGAGGATAAGTAGTAGCTATATAGATAGAATTAGGCTAGCTACTATACTTATATAGCGCGGTACTTTAGTACTATATAAGTACTTTTTCTTAATACTAAGATATTTAAATTTAATATCTAAACTTTATATAGGGTCTATATATATACTAAATAAGTAGTACTAAAGAGAATAAGAGTATAGCTTAAAGAATAACTAAGAAATAAAGAAGTAGTAGAGGTATATAATGCTAATTTAATTTCTTATAGTATTATATTATAAAATAAAGGTGCGTATAGCTAGCTTAAGAGCTTTCTCTAGGTATTAACTAGCTATCTATTTAATATTCTCCTTAATATATAGAACCTTATTCTTACTACTAAAGTAAAGTATAAGAACCTTAGAGTAGTATAGCACGCCTAAACTTATTATAAGGTTAATAAAAAGAAGTTTTATAATCTTATTAGAAAGGTAATACTATAGGTACTTATTTACCTTAAGAAGTAAATTAAAAAGGCAAAATTAAATAAATATAACCTATGTAACTATATCTAGACTTTTACTTCTATCTATAGTATACTATATACTTATACTCTTTATAATTATCTATACTAAGTAGCCGCTACTTTTTTCTCTCTAGATTCGGTGCTCTATATATAACTAGAAGAAATAGATTACTATTAGTAGTTTATTTAGCCTAGAGTATATTAGCTAGCTATTCCTTTTAGCCCCTTTAATAAGGTACTTAATTCTACTATTATTAAGTATTATTAGGGCCGCCCTACTATTATAAAAAGAGGTTATTATATATATAATAATATCTAGAGAGATCTATTAAGATTTAAGATTACTATAGATATAGGTATAGTAGCTAGATCTATAGATATATTTATAGAACGTATACTAATAGTTCTATTATTAGAACTACCTAATTCTATAGCCCCCTATCTACCTTCTATTACTTAGAGTACTTTTTAGTTAGCTACTATACTAGCTATTATAGATTTTAATAATTTACTTACTAATCTATTTAAGTTTAAGTATATAGTAATATATAGGCCCTTTTCTATATTTATACCTATTACTATATCTATTACTATATCTATTACTACATCTATTACTATACCTAAGAAGTATAGCCGGCCTCTTAGTTTAAAGAATAAAGTACTAAGAAAGAAGAGAGTAGTTATAGATTACTAAGATAGTACTTATTCTAAGCCTTAGCTAGCTTCTTAGCCTTAGCTAGCTTCTTAGCCTTAGGTAGCGCCTATACTACTTTCTATTAAAGAGCTCTATTATTAGATAGTATTATATAATTAGTATATAAAGGGGTTAATAGATTAGAATAGCTAAGAAGGTGCGGTAGTAATATAGGGGGGCTAGGTTTAATATAGAGAGGCTATAATAAGGTAAGAATCTAACTATTTTAGTATACTTCTAGGTATATAGATATATATATAGTAATATAATAGCCTATATATATAGAAAATAGAAAGTATATATAGTAAAATAGATATACTATATAGTTTTACTATAACTATAGCCTTATATATAGCTTTATATAAGGCCTTATATATAGCTAGCCTATATATATAGCCTTATAGAAATAGTAAAAATATATAATAAAATAGAAAGGCTATATAGCCTTACTATTTTAAGCGCTAAAGTAGTAATTTAAGCCCTCTAGGCTAATTAGAAGATTAGATAATAGGGGGGTATATATAGAGGAATTAGAGGGCGTATATAGAGAAATTAGAGGGTATATACTTATTTCTCCCCTATATTTTAGTTTAATTTACTTACTATTAAATTAACCTATAAGTAGTCTAGTTAGTTAGCTAGTCTATTTCTATAGTCTAGAGAAGTCTATAGAACCTCCGCCTATACTATATATACTATAGTAATTATATCTTAGGGCCTAGACTATAAAATATTACTATACTCTAGAGAAGTCTATAGAACCTCCGCCTATACTATATACGCTATAGTAATTACATCTTAGGGCCTAGAGTAAAAGATATTAGGTTTAAATCTTAACTAACCTTTTCTTTTAGCCGGTGCTAGGTATATAACCCCTTTTTACTACTTATATAATGGATTTTTACTACCTATATAACTACCCCTCTAGTAGACCTTTTACCGCGTTTTAATTAGCTTACTTAAAGGCCTAACTCCTCTAAAGCTATAGAAGATTTACCTAAAACCTTAACTACCCGCGGCCTTACTAAGAATGGACGTCTAAATACTAAGGCAGACCTTAAGCGACGCTACTAGAAGCGTAGGTACGGGGTTTCCGGCCTGTTATAGAAAGTACAGCGCAATTAATAGGCTAATAGTATAAGGCAGCTTATTAGATAGCTAATAAGGATTTTAATAAGTATATAACTTTATATAGTACTTATAGGCCGGCGGTAATAGAAAGAGGGTTACTATTAGATGTAAAATAGATAGATTAGGCATTCCCCTAGGCTAATAGGCACGTAGGTACACTAGATAGGAAAACTATAGATAAAACGGGAAGGCTGCACGTGTAGATAGTAAAGGCCTGGAGGAAGCCCTAAGCCCTCCAAGCCAATTAAAACGCGGTGAAAGGTCTGCTAGGGGGGTGGTCGTACGGGCAGCAAAAATCCTTCGTATAAGCAGCAAAAAGGGGTTGTACACCTAGCACCGGCCTTTCTTTTACTCTTTTGCTTCCCCTTGTCTTATCGTCCAAACGTGTACACGCCCTTTATACGTTCTAAATTGACATAAGTATCTCCTAAAACCTTAGTTATTCTAGCCCTACGCTACAATAACCTTCACTCTTCATCCATCATCCCCCCGCTTTCACCTTACCCCCTCTCCCAAAGGAAAGTTCCAAGGCTTCAAGCCTATACATTCACACTCTTGGCAACGGTGATGCCTACAATGGCGACACGGGCTCCATTTGCCTATGGTTTTTCCGCAGAGATGGCATACCCAGACCCTTGTACGCTGGGGGCCGCGAGAGTTAGGATTTTGGGGGGATCTCTTGGAGGCTTTTGTTTGGGTGAGTGGTCATTCCTGAGAAGTCTGAGAGTTTGATAGTATCCGATAATCGGCTTTTACGAGGGGAAAACAATGGAGATTTCCGTATGAGATGGGATGGTGGAGGAATGAACCCCGGGCAGAACGTGGTGTACTCATCCTAAAAGACAGCGTCATAATCGTCGTTCGCTGATCTGTCTATGCTGTCTTGTGCTGGCACCAAGTCGGACTTTGGAGTATGTCCAGCCATTTTGTCTACACGCACTCTCCACGCACTCTCTGCGCACAACCTGGGCCGCCATGGCCAGCACTGCTGCCGTAATCAGGTGACTCACGGATGGTCACCTGACACCTCCTAAATCTCGTTCTCCGGGCAGTATATAACTGCCCTAGTCCAACTCGACATCCTTTCTTCAGAGATGTGCACTCGCTCTATCATCAACAAAACGAAGGCCCTGGGGCGATGGGAGAGTCGGGTGCTAAGGGTGCCAGAACAGACACTCCATGTCACTAGCTTCCGTAAAGAGTTGATCCGGCGAAAGCCCAATCCACTCCGCTGCAGCCATCGATGTTTGTATTGATGATGATTGCTCACAAGCCACCACATAAAGGCCTCTAAATCCTGTTCTTGAACCTCCGTTCCAACTTCCTTGCAGGAAACCAAAACCCTCCAGTCGACGAAGGATCTTATACTCCCCCATCACTGCTCTCACGTAGGAGTCACGAGATATCAGAACCGAGATCTCTACTTCTCCAGCACATCTCCCACGTGCCCTATGTCTTCTTGGTGGGATGAAGCCAGGTCAGCAGAGCCCACGTGCACCTCGGATTCAGCCCTTAGTCGACCTATAAAAGATCCATCACAAACCATGGAACATTCGGCAGAGGGGGAAGCTGGCGACCTGGAGGAGTTTTTCCGAAGGATCAACGACCGTGCTCGAAGGACTGATGCTTCGGGCGTAGAGGCGGAGAAATTCGCGATCAACATCGTGTCTCCTCCGCCTTTACGGTGTTGGTCATGTGGGAGCGCTCAAACCACGGCGTTTGGTGAGTTTAATGGCGGAACTCCAGCGGCGGAGGGGTTCAAAAGTACGGTCCTCACCATCCAAGAGCCACAGAGCGGCGTTGTGGTGACGGAGGACGTTTGCAAAACAATACCAGCAGGAGTACGATGGATCTGGAGATATTGGCGAAGGACTTACGATGTTGAGGATGATCTGTGAGAGTCATCGTTCAAGATGTGCTCCTTTTGTTCTACCACTGATCTGAATCTAGCAGTGCTGCTTTTCATGAGCTGGGATGTGCTACGTGGAGCAAGACAGGCACCAGTAATCCTTCACCACTGTGGGAAAATGATGATGATCAGTACTCCCATATCCTGAAGGGACCGCACACGCGTTCCGCTCCATGGCACAATCGGGTGCGTCAGCTTTTATCCCGCAGACACACCACTCCTCCATCATGCGTTGAATACCGGCTTTTCTGCACAAAGGTCTCGCCAGACCATTCAAAGTGTGTTTGTGCATCTTTTGGTTCTTGATCCTTGGCCGTTGGGCCCGCCTCTGTGACTGCAGCATCTGCGCAATGGGCTTCTATATACCCCACAGACGTGAGAAACTGTTGCACAGACGCATCACGAGTTCTTCACGTGACTTCCTTGATTGGCATTGCCCGTTCGATATCCATCCTTGCTATCGGCAGTCCCGTGACGGCTCTGCGAATTGCTGGAATCTAAGTGCGGGCTCGGCGACTTGTCGTCTCTAAATAGCTCAAGGGTCTGATACAACGCTTCGCCTCTGACAAGCCCGGAGGAGTGTCGAGTGGATGAGACGAGCGGCGGCTGCGGGCGCGTAGTCGAGGACCATAAAGAGGCAGACAGGCATGCGTGTGGGCTTGTTGATTTGCTGCATGATCGTTCGGGCCATGCTCATCGCCCGCCACGTCGATGAAGGTATAATGAGTTTGCTAGGAGCGTCCGAGGGTATTGGAGGAAGATATGGGGTTGCGGAGACTTGAACGGTAGAGGCAGTTTATGAAGAATCAACGAGATTGAGACATTCCATGATTGTGTATGGAAATGTGCAGATTACAATACCAAAAAGAAAGTATGGGTACTTCTCGCGACTGTATTGGAACACACTAATAGACTTTTGAAACGCTAAATATAATGTAAAAGCCAGAGACACAGTGGCAATTACAATAACTTCTGGCGGAGCTAATTCGTGACAGCCGGGGTGCTTATGGCCTAATAGTGTGCTCGTCTTCTTGGCTATCTTTCCTCCATTTCAGCCTTCGGGATCACTCTTTGCATCACCAACGAATCCACCCACTCCCCCTTGCAGAACTCAACCTTTTCGACCCGTCCCATCTCTTTGAATCCCAACCGTAGGCCCAGCTTCCGGCTCAACTCGTTCCGCGGATCGCATTCAATCTCGAGCGTCAGGCCGTCCCCTAGCTCGGGAAGAAACGCCTCCACGGCTTCCGTCGCAAAGCCCTTGCCTTGCACGGCAGGCATAAAAGAGTACCAGATGTCGGCATGACCATCCTTTACGAAAGCGCCGATTCGTCCGATAAAGCGCTCCTCTTGCGTTACGGCAAGCTCGTACATCTTCCGCGGCGTAACGGTTTGGGCTTCGATGGCGTTGCCAACTTGTTCTTTGGATTCCTCCATGGTGCGCTCGGCATTGTACTGGTAGCGGGCGACGGATGGGATGGATTCCAGCTTGTAGTAAGAGCGGACGTCGTCGAGAGTAAACTCGCGGATCTCGAGTCGGGCGGTCTTGATATACACGGTCGAGGTTCTGTTCTGACGGACTTTAGAGCGAAAGTGAAATGGTGATGCAGCGAGTAGTGTTATAAGTTGGAATGTCGAGTTTGCAGCGCTTCAACTCTGCTTTTCAATGGCCGCCAAGTTTGGGTGAAATCTTGATGACACTGAAGAAATAAGGCAAAGAAATGTCAACTACACGACGAGGGTTGCTTCCCGCACTTTTTGGAGTCATCATTGCTGCTACCTACCTGCCTTTACTGTGCCTCGCGGTGACTCCGTTGTGGCTGTGGGCATGAGCTGAAGTCGAAGAACAAGTCACGCTTCCCAGCCTAACCGCTTCCGGTGACGCTGGCCTTACTGCATGCGAACTACGGTTCCACAGCCTCGCCCCATCATGTCCACAGCGCAACTTGCACTTGGTACCATCATCCTCGAGATCCATCGATGCTCCTGACTATGCAGCAGACTAAATATCGCTATTGCGTCTATCAAGCCCTTGGAGCGTCGGCAAATTAGGGTCCCTTCGAAGTACCATCAACCTGGGCGCAAAAGCGCCGCAAAACCGTGTCAGGCTTCTTCCGACGACGAGCCTCCTACCGTCGCTTGAGAACAGCATCACAGGGACTCTCAGCGATGGAGGAGGCAGTAAGACTGTAACACCTTTTGATCAGACAACTTTTGCATCAGAGGTCAAAGTTCCGTAACCTTGTTGCCGTCAAAAGCGACCTAAAACGCGTTACTTATTTGATTCCTTCACCTTCAAATTTCGGAGAGTTTCCTTGAGCTTTTTGCAAAACACTCTACATCCGACATGCTTCGAGTCTAATCTCTTCTTGTATCCAGTCTCATGGAAACGGTGTTACTCGCCCTTGCTCGTTTTCACGAAGTCTTCCCATACTTCCTTGATATTTAAACCATATATCCATGAAAGGTTATCTGGTCCTCCGCCGAATGTCTTTACTTTCACGTCCAGACTTTCTTCAAATGTCTGCCCTGGATGCTTGATCTTTGCGTCTTGAACATTCTTTGCTTGCTGGTCGAGATGTTCATACCTTGATTGCCACAAATATTAGTTAGGGAATGAGTACCATAATGAAGAAAAAGAGATTGAAAACGAACATTCTGAGGTAGTACGGCGAGCGAATAGAGTCGAATGTCGCAAGCGCAGAGGCAAGTGGTTGAGAGGAAGAGCGGGTGTAATCAATGGCTTGAGCCAGGATCCAGCTATCTTGCATGGCGAACGCTGCGCCTGATCCAAATGCACCTGATTCAATCGTTTTAGCCTCCACCGTAAACAAATGGAGAGGAAATCTTACCAGTTAGAGGATGGCTCGCATCGCCGATCAGCACAACCTTATCCCAAGCCACGACTTTCTCCAGTCTGGGTCCCGAAAATGACGAGAACTCTTTCCATTGTCCCTCTGGCACCCTAGAGAGCGCTTTCCGTACTCTTGAATCATACTCAGTGAAATGGGATTCAACTCTCTCATTAGTCGCGGGTATGCCCCAGCTAAATCTCTTCTCCTTGACTGTCGCAGCGGGGACAACGTTATGCACTGCTATCTCCCACATTTGCTTATCTTCTGGCGTTTCGCTAGGATCATCAACCAAGCAGTTGTAGAAATGCCCGGCAGGGCCATGCCACCAGGCCGTCGAGACAGTCATCTCGGGGATGTCGACAATGAGAGATTTTGGGATAATCACTCTCCATATTGTTCTCCCTATTTGCACGCGCATAAATAGTAGCACAATGGCGAAAATGAGAGAACTTACCGGTAAATTTGATCGCATGTTCAGGGAAGACATTCGCACGAACGGCCTAGCATTGCACCATTAGCAACGAAACAGCAGTGTATAGGAAAGCGCACTGATCGAATTCCATCTCCTCCGATAACCAGATCAGCGACGACCTCTTCGCCATCCTCGAAGACAAGCCGAGTTCCTCCTCCTTCGATGTTCTGCAATGACGCAAGCCGTTTCCGCAACTTGATAACTCCCGGCGGAACCTTCGCAATGAGCGCAGCTTGGAGGCGCGTTCGTCTCACTCGCTGGCCGCGATAGCGCGGTTCGACTGCGAAAGAGGTACGTTCACCCAGTACATCTCCGTTCAGCCCGTTACTGGAGCTGTCAATCTACAGTCCTTTTTAAACGTTAGATGGATTTGGTCTTACCGCTGGAGAATAGTCTCTTGCACGTGCCCCTTGACATCGGCTTCGGCGCCCAGCAATTCCAGGACTTTCCAGCAATTATACCCGATTTGGATACCAGCCCCGATTTCGCGAAGCTCCCTTGCTTGCTCGTAAATGGTCACTTCAACATTCTCGAGTTTTGAGAGGGCAATTGCGGAGCTTAAGCCCCCTGGGCCACCACCAACGATGGCGACGCGGAGGAGGGGAGGTGTTGCGCCTGGCATATCAAATATCTTTTTCAAGGGACAATTATAGAAAATACGATTCGTTCAATGGAATAGGAATGCACGTAGGTCTTATCGCATTTGGAGGATTATAAATATACGAGCCTAAGGTATGTATGTATAGCATAATTCAGAGAGTTAAAGTCGTCATCCTCGGTTCGCAATTATCACCAATCAGATCGTAGACGGCCGTATTCGAGACCTTCGTCTTATCTTTACGATCGTTCGCGTTGCCGTTTGTGTCTTAGCTACTGTACTGTATAAAACTGCTTTTTGGGGAAACATCTGCGCATATTTCCACCAGATTCATTGAAAGCCACTGCTGACTCGTGTAGGATCACTTTACTAGGATGCGTCTGAATCGAGTTAGTCTGGTCCTCGGGGCCGGGCTGCTAGACGGGATAGCGATTGATTGGCTAGAGCGGAGTTAAGAACATACTACGGAATAAACGACAAGCTTGATAGAACCACACCTGCACCCCGGGGCCGAGCAAACCCACAAGCTGTCCAACCTTGCATCTTCCTGTGCTATCCGGATTTCAGGTTCCCTAGGCATGTGCAGGGCTTTTCACGCTATCCGTCTTCCGAATCTTGCAAGATCATGATATCCTCCGCCCCAGAGAGCACCCCGAAAACTCCGCGATATCGTCGTCGATCTGCGCGTTCCTGTCAAGAATGCCGCCGGCGTAAGGTGAAATGCGATCGAAAAGAGCCCTGCAGTCACTGTGTCTTGTCAAAGAATACCTGTATCTATACCCCTGGCCATGTGCATACTGCTGCGCATCTCGGAGAACCTAACGCGGCGCCTTCTTTGGCAGCCTCTTATACTACGCCCCTGCAGTTTTCATCGTCTAGCTCAAGTCGGGGTATCAATGTAATCCAGCAATTCGAACCGGGGCCTTCGCCACTATCGCTTAATACTCGCGGAGATCATGACAACGGGAGAAACTCATCGTTGTCACAACCTGTAGATCCAGCTTTGAACGAAATACACGAGTCGAACGAGCTCAACCACCTGGCTCGGCCGCTCGAACAATCATTCTCTAGCACCGCTACTGGCAGGGCTATTGAGACGCCTCTTGTATCCCCTCCGCCAAGCAACTCGTCTCTCGGGAATGTAGCTCATTCGCCGCAAAAGAGACAATTTGCCTTGAACAAGTCTAGACTGTTCGGCCAAACCCATTGGACAAACGCTGCTCATGAAGTAAGCCTAGCGTCCCCTATACTCCAACTGCAAACTCCCGCTAAAAATCCAAGTTCAAAAAAATAGGAGAGTTTCTGAGCAGTGAAAGCGGTAATTCTACCGATGACGAGGTTGTCAGGTGCTTGAAAGCGGAGATACGAGCTTCTCTTCAAAAATGCAAACTTCTTGCCAAAAGCATGAAAACGACCCGGCCTAGCAGGTGCTTCTCATTTCCCGCGCCAATATTTTCTGCAACAGAGAAGGACCTTGCGGATCAGATGGCGCACTTGTATACTTCACGCTTCGAGTCAGCTTTCCGCATTCTCCACATGCCTTCTTTCCGGAATGAGTACGAAGAGTATTGGCGAAACCCATCAGAGGCAGCTGGTGCGCTTCAGTTCAAAGTCCAGCTTGTCATAGCCATCGGATCTAGTCTGCACCGTGAGGCTTGTGAAATAGCTAAGATACGCTCGGCGGCATGTGAGTGGGTGTACGCCGCACAGAACTGGCTATCGGGGCCTCTGGAAAAAGACCGAGTGAGCATTAGCGGACTGCAGGTACAGTGTCTGTTGTTTCTTGCTCGTCAAACTCTGGCTATAAGTGGAGATTTGACGTGGATCGCTATTGGTACCCTCATCAATACAGCCATGCAAATGGGTCTTCATCGCGATCCAAAACATTTTGTAAAGATGTCCGTCCTGTGAGTCTCCGAAACATCCTGACAGTAAGTGTGAGCGTTGCTAATTGTGCGGCTTTCCCCGAGGCAGACAAGGCGAAGTACGGAGAAGACTCTGGGCTACTATAATGGAGATGAACGCGCAGGCATCATTAGATGCAGGAGTACCGCCAACTCTTCCATTCGACGACTTTGACACAGTTGCCCCATCGAATGTTGACGACGTGGACATCGATGAGTGCACTCGGGTCCTCGAGGAGCGCCCAGAAACAACGATAACAGACACCTCCCTACAGCGCTCCTTATTCGGATCCCTACGTGCACGGCTTAACATTCTGCGCCGTATGAACGGCATCTGCTCAGAGACGTCCTACGACGAAGTCCCCGCCTTAAGCTCCGTAATCAACAGCGCATGTCGCGAATGCAGCACTTGCGTAAAAAGATCAAACGGAGTCGATGGCGCAATCTTCAAGCAAAACCTCGCAGATCTTTTCGTCCGTCGCTTCCTGCTTGCCTTACATCGCCCTTTCGCAAGTCGGGCACGAACGAACCCTATGTTCTACTACTCCAGGAAGACAAGCCTCGATGCCGCCACAGCGTTACTGTCCCCCACTCCAGACGAGGAATTCTCCCGTCTGGTCATGCTTGGTAGTGGCATCTTCAAATCCCGAATCATCCACGCATCTTTGGCCCTGACCTCCGAACTTCTCATCGAAGCCGAGGAGCCGGGAGCCAGTTCTACCACGCAGTTACTTCTCCCAAACTATCGGAAGATGCTAGTCGATGCCGTAAGAGAGGCGCGTCGGCAGCTAGCTCTGCGGATGCAATCCGGTGAAACGAACGTGAGACTGCATATGAAGCTCAGCATTGCGCTGAGCCAAGCCGAGTGTACAGAAGCGGGCACGTCTTTGCAGCGGCATATGGCCCAAAGTGCGAAGGACAGTCTACAAATGTCGTATGCCATGATACAGGCACGCTCGGGCCCACCATCGGAGTGGTCACAGTCCGATGAGAACATCTTCACACCTGGGGAAGATGACTTCCAGGGTTTCGCCGATGGTTTTCAGTTCCATGATATTCTCGGGACAGCGGATATTGTCATAGATGAGGCATTTGGCCCTGGTTTACCGTTTTGTTAGCCAAGTGCAGCTAGGATTAGGGTACGCAGAGGGCTCAGTAACTCTCCTGACAGAAGACCGATTTGATAGGAGTGCTCTTTCCACTTTCTAAGCTTCCGCGTCAAATTTCACATCGATTCCCCAGGCGCCGAGAGATTCAAGACCTATAGTACGCCTTCTATAGAAATCGGAGCATCGCTCTTACACAGAGCCCGAAAAGCTCCCAACTCAGCCATTCATAAAATCCGCTAACTCCGTCTCCAGGGAGTCGGCGCATTGGCTGGAGAACCCTAGGCTTCGTTCATCTTGACAGCTGGGCGAAAGCGGCTTTCACAAGGAGCGAGCGGGGTTGAGAAGCTTAAGCCCGCTCAATACGGGTCCGGGGGAGGACCACCAATACCCCCTATATAAACAGCATCCGAAGCCCCAAAAGCCATCACCCAGAACAACAGAACAATCAAAGCTCCTCCTCTTCCTCTTTTTCAGATCAAAATCCTCCAATCTCCACAATCTCCAAACCCAAACTCCAAGATGTCTTCCCCCGTCCCACTCTCCCACCGCGCCCTTGTCCTCGAATCCACCACCGCCGGCTTCCACCTCCAAACCGTGCCCACCCCCCTCCCGACCCCCGGCAGCGCCGTCCTCCAAATCCTCCAAGCCGGCATCATCTCCTACCACCGCGAAATCTACGACGGCACGCGCCACTACGCCTTCCCACAGCCCCTCGTCGGCGGCTCGAGCGCCATCGCCCGCGTCGCCGCCCTCGGCCCTGACGCCGTCGCACTCACCGTCGGCCAACTCGTCTTCGTGGACTGCGTCGTGCGCGGCCGCGACGACCCCAGCGAGCTGTTCCTCACTGCAATCTCCGAGGGCGCCCGCGCGGGCAGCAAGAAGCTGTTCCGCGATGTATGGCGTGATGGTGTGTGGGCCGAGTACGCGCGCATGCCGCTGGAGAACTGCGTGCCGCTGAATGAGGCGCGGTTGTGTAAGGAACTGGGGTACGGGGTGAAGGAGTTGATGTATCTGTGCCACCTCCTCGTGCCGTTTGGGGGGTTGAGGGATATCAAGGTCGAGCCGGGCGAGACGGTGGTGGTGTCGCCGGCGACTGGGGGCTATGGGGGCGCCGCGGTGAAGGTGGCGGTTGCGCTGGGCGCGCGGGTGATTGCGATGGGGCGGGATGAGGGGAAGTTAGCGGCACTCAAGGAACACGTTTTGAAGGGTGCGCCGGGGGCGAGTATTGAGACGGTGAGGATTACGGGGGATGAGAAGGCGGATACCGCAGCGTTGATGGCGTTTGGGACGGTTGATGCGGTTTTGGATCTTTCGCCGCCGGAGGCGGGCAAGTCGACGCATTTGAAGAGTGCGGTGGCGGCGCTCAGGCGGGGCGGGAGGGTTAGTATGATGGGGTTTGTGGATGTTCCTGCTGCGAGCTGGAAGCTTGTTGGGGATGATATTACGCTGAAGGGGAAGTTGATGTATGAGAGGGAGGATATGTTTCAGTTTGTGAAGATGCTGGAGAGAGGGCTGTACCCGAAAGGAAAGGATTTGGTGGATGCGAAGACTTTTGCGTTGGAAGACTGGAAAGAGGCTATGGATGTTGCGGCGGAGTACAACGGCATCGGTAAGCTGGTGTCTTTTGCGCCATGATTTGGTTCAGGCCAATTGAGGGTGCGGAAAAGCACTTTGTCTCGAACATAGCTGTACCTCTTCGTATATAAATCAGGATCAGAAATTGAACGCTCATTCACTAGAATCAAGTTCTATGACATACTCTGCCATGAAGTCCAGACAATTTCTGTGTTGATTGCTTGGAGCACCTTAAAGAGCATTTGAAGGTATAAACACGACACGGAAGGAAATTGAATGGGAATTAGGCTGCCTATTGATTGGCCGGCTGCCTACAAGACGAGCCACTCCTCACAGCGGCTTCGGACAAGCAAGAGTAGAGTCCGAAGATTGGATTTTCCATGTGCCCAAACTTACGATCTGGTACCGTTGGCTCGACCAAGAAGTCTACTAGGACGTTGTATAAGGCAGGTAGATTTAGCATTCGAAACTCCAAAGTAGCCAGATTCGCGGTTGACAATCTCCTGATTCCATTTTTTGTGTAGGCTACAATCGAGCAAGGCAGACCTCGGGATTTGCAAGGCTGCTTAGGTTCGCTTAGTCACAGCCCCTGCGTACGGGGCAAGGAAAATGTGGCATTTCATTCTGCCTTTCGTACTCCTGTCTGCCGCTGCTTGTACTTTTGTAGTGCTTCAATGCTTTTTTGAATATACAAACAAGACAGAAATGTTATCCTTGGGCTATTCAGAAACTTGCTGAAGCACTCCAAGCAGTGGTAGAGAGGTGCACCTGATTACTAGGTAACATAAGATAGCTTGGCAGGTGAGTGGCAATAGAAATTAGCAGTCCACAAATCCGCAAGGTGCACCCACTATTTCTGTGCTCGTATACCACTGTTTAGCAATGCTTCAAGTCCTCTAATATACTATCAATAATCTCAAAATATCAGTTTTGGCCAGCTGCAAAGCTCTTCGAGCCACCTCAGATGGTGTTAGACTGCTGGAGTGTACCACTTCTCCCTTGCCTAGCGTGACTTGCTAGTGCTCAAAAGGGGATGGAGAAGGATCCTGGTAAGCTAGAGTGTATTTATACCTCAATACAACCCTCAGCCGTGTTCGCTTCTCTGTGCAACTTATCTCAACCTGTACTTTATCCAACCAAACACATTTCAAGCCGGCATGGCGTCAAACGTTGCCGCTGAGGAACTTTGTCGAGGGGAACGACAACATCCAAGTCTCCCAAACGAGCTACTCATTGAAATATTCTCATTCATACACGAGCATGATCAGCCTTTGAAAACGCTTCGCAACATTTCACTTGCTTCACACCTATTCCATGATCTTGTTACTCCAATTCTATATTCCACTCTGACGATCCATGAGCCTACTCTAGGCAGCGAACATGGCTACCCGGACGCCATCTGCCTGTTCGTCCGGACTATGCTCGAGCATTTAAGCTTAGCAAAACACGTCAAAAACGTCCAACTATTTCTGCCGGGCAAGGGAGACTATTCTTGGGAACCACTCGGGGAGACAGTAGTGCAACCAATCTTTCAGAAAGCACATGAGCTCAAGGTTCCCTCCGGATCGAAACTTTGGAAAGAGGTTAATTCCAAAGCAAGAAGCTCGTTCCCTACTTTACTGCTTCTTCTTCTACCCAACATCGAAACCCTAAATATCATTTTGGCGGACGGCTATTTCCCCGAGGTCATGGACATGCTTCCCACCGATTTTTTTTCCAACCGTCATGGAACCAACAACTTCGCTAAAGTCCACAAATTGAGCATTGATCTTGGCCCTCATCACGCCGAGGGGTATTTCGGATCAATAGGAGTGCCAGAGTGGCTACAGACGCCTGTCCTGAGTGAACTCGAGGTATCGCATTCTGGCTATGGCCTAGCTTGCAGCTCTTGGCCGAAGTCTCCTCTTTCGAATTTGACATCAATCAAAATACTAAAAGGCGCTATATGGAACAGCGCAGTAAAACAGCTACTAGGATGGGCCACCAGGCTAAAAACGTTCAGCTACACCTTCGAAGAGCGCCACCTGATAGGGAATGATGAGTACGACGAGGATTGGGCAAGCCCTTTCGATGTCATCAAGCCCCTGCGCGCACTTTCTAGCAGTACCTTGGAAAGCCTCACAATCTACACGACGGAACTCCTTGGTCCTAATGGGCCTGAGTTAGCATGGGTCCCTGACGATTGGCACTGCGACCTGATTGCGTTTGAGAGGTTGACGTTTCTCCATACCGATTGCCTGTTTCTTTTCGGGTCAACAGCAGCCCAGGATCTGAGTTTGACTTTGCCGCCGTCGTTGAGCACGCTGCATCTTAACAAACATTGGACTGGCGACCCGGATTTTCTCGAGGCCCCGGTAGAGTGTATCGAGACTGCATACCCAGACCTGCAAATAAACATCGCGGATGTACGTCTGACTCACACGTTCTCAGAGTAGCACTCTGTCGGGAAGAAGCAGAGCCGATGCCATCAAATTAAGCCTAAGAATCCACAATCCTCGCTCCCACATTACTCGACCCGTCCTCGCCCTCATGCTCCGCTGTTCACTCAGCATCCCCTCCCTTATCTGCTTTCCCATTTGCCGCCTTCCCATTGGCACTCTTCCCAGTCCTCTGCTTCACTCCGTCCGCCCCCTTCGCCACTTCGTTTTTCGCATTGTCGCCCACCTCTCCCGCCCCCTTTTTGACCTCGTCTCCCGCACTCCCCACCTCCGGCAGCTCCCCCGCCTCCTTCTTCCTCGCCCCATCCGTCAAGAACCCCAGCCGCCCGCCCGTCAAGCTATTCAACTTATCGCCAATCGCGTCTCCCTCCGGCGCCGGGCCCGTCGAGCCCTCATTGAACCATTTCACAATGTAATACCCGCCCAACCCCCAAAGGAAGAGGAAGGTAGCACCCATAGTGGTGAGGAAGACAGTGGGCAAAATGAGTAGGAGGGCGAGGCCGACCATGAAGACGGTGAAGAGGAGGGCGGCGAGGAGGCCGACGAGCAGGGCGACGACGAGGGAGAAGACGAAGACGGTGATGGTGAAGACGACGAACATGAGGAGGGGGAGGCCGGTCAGGGCGATGTTGGTTAGGAGGAAGCCCTGTGTATACGTTAGCATACCTATCATCCACGTCGTTTTGAACGTGTGGTTATAGACGTACGGCTAGTTTTGGGTTGGAGACGGCAAAGGCTTGGAGTCTGGAGATCCATTCGGCACGTTTCTCCGGAGGGAAGAGGCGGTCGACGACCCCTTGGATCTTGCCGCCCAGGGAGGTTAGGACGCCGGTGAGGCTGCTCATGATGCCGGACATGGTGGTGTAGTCGCTTGACTGGGAAGTTGGGAAGATGCAATGCGGAATACTAGGAAGAGAATTGAATTGAATGCGCCTGGAGAACAACGAAGGAAGGGTATCTAGAGAGTTTGACACGGGACAAAGTCTAAGTAGACTTCATTCTATCAGCAGGAAAACAGGGTTCTAACTTTTTGGTGTTTCAAGCATCAACGCCGTGATCAGACGCGGCTCGGGATGACGTCCGAACTGCAATCGGCGGCACGCTAAGGACGCGGGACGGGATGCCGACGTGAGGCCGACAAAGTCTTGGCAGTCTCCACCGAAATTTTGTTCGCCGACCTTCACAGCGCTCAATACACAATCCCCACACCAATTGTATACCCAACACACCTGTACACCATGTCGGAAAAGAAGAGGAAAAGAGAGTCGGAGAAGGGCGATAGGCCTGCGAAGATGGTGGCTTTCCATGCGCCCGAGACGGTCAAGGTTCAGCTGCTGGAGGATAACGATGTACTCGGGCCTGTTATAGGTATGCAATTCGCGAAAGAGTGGATACCAAGGACATCTACTTGTTCAAGAGGGAATTGAAGTATGCAGCCAGCTAATCCTGTACAGCATCCACGCCCGGACTCTCATTTCCCTCCAAAATCGCACTCAAGCCTTACAAGAGCGGCAGCTCTATCGGAGGCGTCCTTCCCAAAGGCAAAAAGCTCCCTCAAAAACTCATCCTGCACTCCTCCGACCACCCAATGCTAGACTACACAGCCCGAGAAGAGAAAGATGGCAGCGCCGACAGCTTGCTTAGGCACTACGTCGGCATCTATGACCCGGATAGCGGCGAGCTTAAGCTCATGGAAGCACATAAAGTCACGGTCCGGAGCACATTACGGAGCGAAGAGGAAGAACTACGGCAAGAGCGGGAAGCAGCAGCCCAGCTCAAGCGACCGACGGTACATCCCCAATCCATCTCCTCCGTCCTCTGCCTTGAAGTGTTGATATTAACGCTGTTGCAACAGATCGCAAGCAAACTCGAAACCCTAGGCATGGAATTCGGCAACAAGAAGACCAGAAAGGCAATTGACGACCGCACCACCAATGCCATCACCCGCGACCTCCCACGACACGCATCTCCCGGTGGCACTATTCCCCCACCTCCCTCCGACACTGTAGCCGCCGCTGTGCTCAGCTCCATGGAAGCCTCCACCTCGAAAATGCCTACGAAAGACGAGCAGACTGCTGCGATGGAGGAGGGGAAGCCACGGCCAAAAGCTAACCTAGACGCCAAGATCTCCGCGGAGGTCTACACCATTTCTTCTCTTATCGGGAACGACATTATGGGCTTGATAAACGTGAAAGACTGGGCGGATGCGGCGGGAGCGAACGTGCCGGTCAAAGTGAACAGCCGGTTCGTAGCGAAGCGGATACAGGCGCTGGCGGTTGGGAAGGATATCAAGAAGTTGAAAGTGTTGCGGTTTATCCTGCTGCTGATGACGTTCAAAGACCAGTTGCGACAAAAAGGTGGTAGAGGGCCCTATACGATCCCCTTGCGGGACAAATTCAATGAAGCCATGGGAGGAAATGCGCCGTTGGTGCAAGCGTTGAAAAAGAAGTTTGCGAATGAGAAGTAAGTTTGGCCTTTCTACCGTCTAGTACTTCTGACTAATATCTGTCCCACAGCGCTGAACTCACCCGATGGCACCTTAACTACCTCATTTCTCACGTTTGCGCTGCTGCTCTTATCGTGGACGACTTTGTAGTTGATACATACGATCTGAAAGACGATTTGAAGATGACAACGCCTGAGTATGTAAACCTTTTTCCCTTGCCCTTATAACCCAATTTCTCCCATCACATGATGAATATAAATGGTCCGTGTTTAAGAGGCGGCTTAAGACCCCGCCAACTGACTACAAAACCAGCACTTTGTGCACTTCTGATCTGCTCATCCAAACACAAATCTACGTTCAAGAATACCGTGTAGCTGTTCATTCGCTCACCAAAACTATAGACTTATGACCCTATTCAAAGAAATCGGCGCCCGCGACTCCACCCCCACCGACGCCGAGCGCGAACGCTACAAGATAAAATCGAAAGCGGAGGCGGTCGCGCACCGAATGGCGAAACTACGGATCCCGCTGGTGTTTCCGAAGCAGAGGGTTATGGGGCCGAAGCGGCGAGGATAAGCACCTCATTTTTTCCTACAGCTTGTTTATATATCCACACGAAGAGTTGGAATACCAAGATGTGATGAAGATTTCAAAACAGATCTGGTGTCGAGTTTTGTACAGAGTCATGGGCTTGAAATTGACCTATTTGACTTTGGTCTATCTAACTAAAGTGTCCTTCTCCCACTAACCAGTAACAACTTAGCAACTTGCAAACCTCTTCCACCCCCACTTCACCCTTACGACCGGCATCCCAGTCCTCAACGAAATCTACGCGGAACCAGCGCCGGCCGATGCATATGTAGGATCTGTGGGAGGTGTTGCTGCACGCGAAATCTTACTACAGGGGGTGTAAGAGTCTCGGTGATACTAATCGGAGAGTTGAGCAAGGTTTCTGTCGATGACATCTCCGCCTCTTCTGTGTCTTCGACGACGATTATCGGTACCACCTCCACGCTCTGCTCGACTACCTCTTCGACAAATTCAATGGCTTGGAGCAAACGAGCTGGATTCCGCGGTGGGATTGGCGGCGGAGGTTCAGAAAGCGACGCGGGTGCGCAGAACGAGGCCAGAGGATGGCAGTTCTCGCACCGCGGATGCGCACACTCCGCTCTCCCACACTTCGGCGCGGACGCCGGATTAAAAAAGGTGCAGACATGGCACAGCCAGTCCTCCCGCATCACCCTCCCCGCTATTCTCGGGTCGTCTAGCCTGATCCGCGGTGTCGTTGGCGGAGAGGCGAGGAACATGTTTTCTGTGATGCCGGGCAGGGGCGCGTTGTAGTGGTATGGTGGGTAGTGGAAGGTGTAGCAGGTGGGGCAGCGGGGGTGCTGGCATTCGAGGCGCCAGCAGGTGGGTTGGTGGCGGAAGATGTGGGTTTGGCAGGCGCAGCAGTGCCATTTGGGGCGGGGGGAGGGGTGAGAAGGGTAGGAGTGGTGCTTGGGGGACATATTTGGGGGCTGGTGGGGTTTAGGGGGTTGGTGTATCGAGCTTGGGGAGGAATAGGGGCGTATGATATATTGGTCTGGGGTATGAGAACTGTGAGTGCTGAGGAAAGGGATTTCGTGGTAAAGGGAGGCCGAGCTTGGGAGATGTATAGAGTAGGAAGTAGCATCACGTACGAGGCAGCTGACTTGTTCGCATCGTGGTGTGCTGTGTTGGCCGTGAAGCATGTGCTGGCGGTGTTGTCGAGCGAGTGTGAAGCTGAGTCAAGCATTGGAGAACTGGTGAAGACAACAGACTTGATTGAAAATAGGGCCGTTTTGGGCGTACTGATCAGATGTCAATGTTGAGTTGTTTACGTGCCTCCTAAGCCTGATAAGACACTCTCCATAACATCTACAGCACCAGTATATAAATATGTGCGCTGCCCGGGTTACCCCAATAGACCCTCCAAGCACCGAAAACAAGGGAAAAGCCAACACGGTCGAAATCAGACTACATTTTGAGAAAGTGAATACTCGCTCGTCGTGGCCCTCCTAGCAGTGGTGTTAATCAACATCCACTGGATAGAACACAAATCATCCCTTGTTGATGTCAGTTATGAAGGCGTGACTGTCAAGATTCAAACCCGATGCGAGGAGTCATCGAATAAGAACCTCACTCCCTGTCTCCATGGCCGCAAAAAGAAGTGTTTTCGAAGCCACAAACAGAGAGCTTATAGAGCGGTTCCAGTCGTCACCGCAACCAAGATCCTTCAGAGACAACGTGATCGCTGTTTTGGTTTGGTCAGATACTATTGCCTTTACCAACGTCTGAGAAATGTTCTAAGAATGGCGCAGGAACGAGTTCCGAGTACTGTGAAGGAGGAACCGAACGATCTCTCTACGTTGCCTGTTTCAAAGGCGATTATGATAAGTAAGGGTTTCATGAGATCTTGCTCGTCATTGTCTAGTCCGGAGTCTATTCTTATTCCATGTCAACCCCGCTGAGATCACGCTCTTAATCGCTTCAGCGAACGCCTCGATGGTAGGCTTTTTGGATCGCAGAAGTCTATCGAGGGGATCCAGGGTGCCGGGGAGGCTGAACCATTGATATACCAGTCGGTCGGCATCAGATGCCTTCCCATTGTTCGATAAATCGTTGAATTCCCATGCGAATACCTGGGCTAAGGTCGGTTCCGAAAATCGCTCGGCATCAGATGATTCCCTCTGGCTCCATAATTCGTAGAGAGCCTGTGAGAGTCTCTGGATTATGGTCGGTTCCGATATAATGGTATATAAATCAGTTGAAAAGGATGCGAGGCTCATGTCGTAATCTTCTGAGAGTCTTATTCCAGCAATGCCATTTTGGAGGGTTGTGTTGTACAAGCGCCGAAATCCCGAGACAGTATGTCGATCCAAGGTGGTCGTGCGACTGCTGTCCAAATTTGTGGTAGGCACGAAACGAGGAAAGGGTCCCAATTGGAAAGCGAACGTGCGCACAGTCTGATATTTGACACAAGGCAAACCCTCCATGTTGTCGGTATCGGGTATGTCGTCAGAAAAGGATTGTGGTGTGCAGATAGTCACACCTGGCGGCGTTCGCGGAGAAGGTGCTACAGAACATGAGCCAATGTGCATATCAAAGCCAAGCGAATGCCTACCCGCTTGAAGACGTTCGATGGTGGACATATAACTGTGAGGTCGGGCAGTTGCTTTCCTGACCTTCTCCCGCGGAACTAGTTCTCCTTCCATGTACACATCACTTTCCTTCCCCTCCCTCTTTCGTTTCTCTGTTTTGTAAGTAACCGCTTTCCATACGTCGGCCTTGCTGTTTTTCTTGAACTGCCATTTTTTGAGTTGGCGTTCGTATTGACCCTTCCTGGACGCGGTCAATATATGAATGAAGATGCAAATATGGAAGATCCGTACGATGGTGTAAAGTCATGATTCTCTTTCATGAAGTCCATGACATGCTGGAGCGTTTGGTTTTGCCATAGGTAAAGATCTTGTATCAAGTCCTTGTGGTCTTCCCAAGGTACTGTCATCCTGGTTGAGCTGATGGGAAGTAGAGTAGACACGGTAGAGTGACGAAGTCGGGGTATGGTTCTGAGGGGATATGTAGTAGAATAGATGCAAAAGGATTCCACACAAATTGAGGATGCCGTGGGGTATTCATAGTTGCGACGCAAGGCTGAAAGGCGGAGCTGATGCACGAGATTGTGGAATCTGCCAATCAGCGTCGATGCGCCTCTCCAGCATGCCACATCATGCATGACTTCCAATGGCGCCACCATGCCTTTTCATTGGATGAAACCAAAATCTCGCAGGAGCCGGTCTGATAATGTGGTACTGATCGGGTACGTGGCTAGCATTATTGGAGGGATCGAATATCGTGCCGGTCGACCTGAGGCATCCATTCACCGTCTTGTATTCTTTTGAGCTTTCCGAAATGGTGTTCCACACAACGGCCAATGGACGGTCCCATAATCTTGATCAAAAGCCAGCTACAGCACCTGACTATACCTCCGGGCACACTTGTTCGCCACTGCCAGGAGCGCCCTCACAGGGTGACCATAACGCAGCCGTCATGTCAAGTGTCAGACAGTGTGATCTGAGCGTCCTCTTGACCACGAGGCATCCTCGCGATGGGGCCGCCCCTGCAGGTCTCGTCCAGCTGGCAGAAGCGGGACTCGAGCAGTACTATATGGGTGCTTAGGCTTGTGACCTAGTAGTGTACCTCATCACTATCTATACAACAGATTTAGGCTTCGCTCACCTTTGTCCATCCGCATCCTATCATCTCCGATCTAGCATCTGCTTATACTTCTTTCTTTGCCCAATCATAGCACTAAGACCGCTGCTTCACCTACGACTCCCCATGATCCCACCGACTATCTGCCCCTAATGAGGTTGCAAGCATCGAGACCGCAGAGCGTTGGCGCGCCTAGCATTCTGCGCAAAACCCTAGTATTCCGATTTCAATATTGGCAATATCGAATACGCTCCGCTAGCGACCTATGCCCATTTCGCGACCGCCTGCGTAGGTTCGGAAGCAATGTTGACGTTGTCGGCGGAGAGATTGCGGAACGAAGATGGAGCAAGAGATTAGAATGAACATGAGAACGATGAGTGAGCTTTTGAAGTAATTCGGGAAATTGTATTTTACAAGCCATCCAGGCTGATCATAAATCCCCGTGATGCTATACCCACCCACCCAATCCACCTGCCCGATCCCACTCCCCTATGTCATGCAGACGTACAAGCAGAATTCGTGGTTTCGAGAAAGCCGTGAGAGGTGGTAGATAAGGGTTTTACTCCACTTATCCTAGCCCCTAACCCAACCTCACTCCCCACCCAGCCTCCTCCCCGGCCCCCTCCCATCCCACTGCCCCCCAAACCCAAACGCCCTCCCCGTCGCCCTCTGCGCCCCCGGCGCGGCGGACGCATCCCTCGCCGGAACCGCCGTACCATACCCCCTCTGCCTCGGCGCCGGGCTATCCGCCCCAAACGCCCTCTTCACAAACATCGGCGTCTGGATATAGTTCCTCCCACCACCAAAAGTCGGCCAAATCCTCGTCAGGAAATCGAACGCGTGGGCCGCGAACAGACCCATAGACTGGTGCAACGCGGCACCCGGCCCCTCGAGCACGAAGGTCAGGAAGAGCATGCTGTACGGCAGGTACATGGCGTCGAAGGTCAGGATGAAGAAGGAGACCTTGCGGTGTGGGTTGTCCTGCGAGTAGGTGTAGGCGAGGGCGAGGGTGAGGGGTTGCAAGAAGAAGTAGCCTCGGAGGGCGAGGCCGGAGGATGCCTGTTGCCGTTTCATTAGCATCGTATTCGTCGCACTCCGAATAATGCATATTATGCGATCGGGCGTGATAATTTGTGTAATGAGAAGGGGGCGTAGGGGATAATTTGTAGGGAGCCATCACCACCACCGTCGGAACTCGGGGTCCGCGGGGCTTTCTCAAATGGCATTTCCCACCATGCCCACGCCGCACACAACCCCGGTTTGTTTTATGATTGCGAATGATGGGGTGTGCGAAGCGCGGGGGTAATCTCCCTCTGTTCAGGAACCGCGGCAGCCACTGAGGGTGGGCTGGGCGGGCAGTTTAGAGGTTTCGGACGGTGTAGCGTGTACAACAGGTGCTTGATTTGGGGGAGTGTGTGAAATGGGGGCTGAGAAAGAGAAGCTGGTTGCGGCGCGACATACCACGATGAGAAGGGCTACGAAGATGAGGTAGGTGAAGAAATCTCCGGGTGCAGTGAAGCGGGGAGATTCGGTCTCGAGGGAGCTTGCATATGTGTACACTGGCAGATTTAGCTATGTGGCCGGATAAGCAGCAGATGCAATGCTTTCGTACAGAAGTATGGGTCAAGTATGATCGATAGCTTCGGCTTCGTCACAAGGAAAGCGGTCGCTATACGCCATATCTGAGGCGGGAGTAGCCACAGGTACTCCCGAGCGAAGAGGAGCGGTTCCGCGGACAGCAGGCCGCCATAGACCAGCGCGGAGACGGCGACGGTGGCTGCTGTGATGGTTCTAGGATCAGCATCAGATATGGTTGCATGCCTAGAGAATGCGAATGTTCGAGAGGCAGACTGGAGCGGTTACTGACCTCGAAACGGGCGGGAGGGTCCAAAAGACGTCCATGGTTGCTGGTGGAGAGATTGTGGGAGTGGACTGCGAAGCAGCCTGGAGGCACAAGAAGAGAGGTGAGAAGTGGCTTTTCCCTGAGCGGCACGGTCGGAAGACGGCGAATATTTCTTCCAGCAGCGTCCGAGCTCGACTCAAATCAGACGAATGAAAAATACATCATGTACAGTTTATAGTCTAACATCAGTCTTTTGAATTACTTGGGTAGTCTACAGATACAATTACATGCCGAATGCCCGTCGTGACCCAATGCGAAGGAGCCCTAGATAATGCCGAAAGTGTAGTGTACAGCCCTGTTCCAATGCACCGCCTTTTGATGTTATACAGAACAATCCCAATGCCCAGTCATACCGAGGTCTATGCCCCTCCATTCTTCACATTACCCATATTACTATACAGCCACTCCATGTACTCCTCAGGGTTTTCAACCTTGACTTCCGGCTCCTCTGGAACAGTGGAATCCTGCTTGCCCTCATCATTCCGGAGCCACGGCCCCATTTGCGCCACGACGTTCTCCTTGTCCATACCAAGCGGTGTATACACCAGCTTCTCTTGTTCGGCATCGCGCTCATCCATCTTGGTGCGCCACGCTCGGCCCTTGTTGCTGAAGTCTTGTAAGATCTTACTGTAATAATTGTTTGCGTTTTCATCAACCGCCTCGCGAATTAATGCTTTCTGGCGACGGGCTTTGAGTGATTGCAGCAGTCGAACTGCGCGTCCGTTTTCTGCCGGAATCTCGCTAAGGCTATACTCAATGGCCCATTCTTCGGCCGGGGACAAGTTCGTTGGACGGCTGACATAATTTCCGTTTACCTTGTTGCGAACGGTGAGAGTGAGGCCAAGAACGGTGTCTTCGGCGGGTTCTGGCAAGGAAGCATCGAGAGATTCCACGATGGACGCGGCGTTCGCCAATGGGTCGACTTTCTCTTCAGTTTCCGCTATGTCGTCTGTGATGGGATCTTCTTCGGCCTCGACATCTTCTACAGGTTGGGTAACAGGGGCTTCTTCGTCTTCGACTTCGGCCTTGCCTTCTTGATCTTGCTCAAGCTCCGCCTCGATGCGGGTGTTGATCTCACCCCATTCCTGCTGCATTTCCTCTTCCTCGCTGACTATGCCAACAACGGACTTTTCAAATTCCTTGATGATCTTTTGATTTTTGTTCTGGATGGCCTCAACCTGCTCTTCAGATACAGGCTCGGCGAAAACGTACATGAACGGAACCTGGACATCGCGTGTCTCGAAGTGCAATCGGATGGACTGTGATGGTAAGGACGAGTCCGTATATTTTTTGTATCCCTGACTTACCTGCTTAGGGAACTTCTTCGTTGCCTTTTCAAGAATCTCACTCAAGAGCTCGACACTAAGCTTGAACTCCTGGTCCCCAAGACACGCCTCCTCCTGGCCATGAAGGGCCAGGTCCATTTCCGCCTTGCTAACGTACTGGAATCCAAAAATGCGCTCGACGTTGTGGAAAGCAATGAAGATACCGTCCATTCTGCCCATGCGAACCTGCAAGGAATACTTCAACATGGTCGCCCTGATCATGTCAAAGTACTCGCGCTCGAAAGACTCCCACTCTCCGCGAAGATTGCGAATCTGGTAGCCCGAACGATGCTGGAATTCACTAGCTTCCATTCGCACCGAGACAACCGCCCTAGTCTTCAAGTCAAAAATACCCGTGCCCGGCAATCTTGGATCCTTGGCATCAAGCTGCGATCGCATCAGGACTTTACCCTGTTGGGTGTAATGGAAGCATTTGCCATCATCATCAGCAGGTGTTTCCTCCGGATTGCTTCTCCGGTAGCGCTCAAACTTATCAGGCGAGTTGGTCAAAAGCTTTTCCATAGATTGGCCAAGCCAGCTCATGATGTTCGGGGTATCGAACTCCTTGTCGGCATCAATGGCATACGTGCCATCTTTCCAACGCAAGAATATTGCAGTGGGAGAACGTTGGATTTTGCTGAACTTGTCTGTAAGTTCAGGAAACTCCTTTGAGAGCATGCTGAGGTTCAGTTTGCGCCATTGTGAAAGCAGATAGTGGAAGTGAGTCAAGACGCCAGACATGCTTGAAGTCGAGCCCGTGAATTTAGCGTCTAGAGTTTTCGCCATATTGATGAGTCCTTGGTCTTTGGAGGACGTCATGTACTTTTCCAGAGAATCGAAATCGAACTCGGTGGCTGGCATGATCTTTTCAAGATATGGATCGAAGTTGTAAACGCGAGATCGTGGGTCTTGGAGGTGATAGACACCCGGGTTGAAAAGGACCCTGTCAAGTCCATGGGCCAGAGTAGGTACAGGAGGGACTTCAACATCTACTGGAGTGAAATGCAATTCGTCTGCTGACATCCGTTTGATGTCCACTGGACCCCGTCGTGACGCTGTGCCCTTCAATGCGTCCTGAAGAGAGCTGAATCCGTCCACGTTTGCTATATTTCTGTCCTTTCTTGTAGGAGCGACCGCGTCCTTTGCAATAATCTCTCTAAGCCTCTCGTTCACGAGATCCTTGACTGTTTGAGTGGTGTCTAACGATTTCTTTTCTCGTTCTGCGCTTCCGACTCGCTTTCTTAGACGACCCTCACCGCGTCGCAACGGATTCTGGCTGAGCTGGTCGAGGGACGTCTTCTGTTGGTCTATGCTGGGGGCTGGGGTCGTAGCGTCGCCCGTCACATCGCTCTTCTGACCCGAGCCAACGCGCCGTATTCGGGACGGTATGGCCTTTTTCCTTGTAGATAGAGCTTTCGCTGCCTCTGCCGCCTTTGCCCTGTCCATCTCTTGTGTCGCCTTTCTTGCCGCCTCTTTTAACCATAGCCTTTTCCGAACTTGCTGGCCCGGCCTGTTCCTCCTTTTACTGACCCCTAACACTTTCTCCTCGACCATTGCATTAGCCGTCTCTTCTGCCTTCCTCCCTTCGGCCTGTGAACTTTTACTCTCTTCAGACTGTCTTTCTGCGTTCGAACTCTCTGTCGCTTGAGACTTCTTCCCTGCTGCCTTTGAATGCTTATCCTCGTTAGACTCGATCTTGTTTGCTTTTGTGTCCTTCTTCTCAGGTCGTTTCAGGGCATCAAGCGTGGCGCTCCAAAAGTCATTGTCTTTGCGAAACCGTCTCCCTCCCTTCTTCTCCGAACCAGCGGCCGGCGATGCGCGGTTGGAGAAAGACTGGCTTTGACTACTGCCGGCGACGGCGCTAGGAAGGTCAACATGGTCCCTGTCGGCATTGGTGGTGGTGGAGTATAGGAGCGTCTGGTGGCGTGTTGAGAGGTGCTTGGTCTGGCAGGAGAGGCAGACGTAGGGATTGGAGGAGCGGGAAACGCGTGCGATGCTGCGGCCGAGCATTCCAGCCGATATTGAGACGGAACAGCTGTCTTGGGTCGAGGGAGTAGATACGCGCAGGCCGACTCCTGTCGTCGAGAAAACTTTGGGAAGGGTCGGCGAAAGGGTCGGGCCGTGCAGTCGGGGTCCATCTCGGCGACGGAAGGAGGGTGGGAGATCACGTGAAATATCCAGACAGCCGATGTCGAGCGCCGTCGTCAGAGGGAAGCCGAGTCGGTGATTGGCTGCAGGGGAGATCGCGAAGGCTGGGATGGTCGAGGCCGCTGTGTTCCGGTGCTCGACGCGTGTCGGCCACAACAAGAGAGGCATCGCGGCGGCTGTGGCTGCTCTTGCGCCCTGCCCGCGTGCCCGTATTGAATTGCTGCTCTCTCGTGTCTGGTGCCGCTCACCGCTTCCGTCGCTCTGGGCGCATCACGGTTGCATAAACACCGAAACCATCTGCAATCTACATCTTGGCCTCACCCCCGCGACACCGCCTCCAAGCTGATTGGGCGCGAACATCACCGCTCTCTGCCGGCGAGCTGCTGATGATGCAAGCATGAAAACCGGCCGGGGAGCTTTGTACAGGTACGCTACCTTTTCGACCTCACCCCAACTTGCCATTCACGCCACCACCCTCCCCGCCGTCCATGCTGCTTCAAATACTAACTATGGACCTGGCAGGTACTGCACCTTCTGCTGATGCTCCTGTGCCCGTCAACCTTCCCTGGCTTGCTCTCCTGCGTGTCCCGCGCTTCCAATCGCGCCAGTCGACCTCTCTTTCCGCCGTATACCCCACCATTGCACGACCTTGAAACGGCCGCGTGATTGGCATACCAAATCTACATCCTCCCTGGGGCCTGTACCCTTGCCGCGAACAATCGGAAGGGGAGGCCGCGGGACATTGGCTTCTTCACGACCCTTGGATATTTGCCGAGTTACATCCTGACTATACATTTCCTACCCAGCATAAGAAATAATTGGCAAAGTTCGGGCGAGCTTAGGCGTGACCTCCACCATGCCCCAATCCGCGAAAGAGGGAAAGGATGTCCGCAAACGACGCAGTATCTTTGGTCGCACTGCTCTCAGTTCACTCACGCCAATTCACGATAAAGCCGAAAAAGACAAGGACGAGCCTGCGAACCTGCTCAGGAAGCGGAGGACAAACTCGCTCCTGACCAACCTCCAAACGTCTGTCCACATTGGAGAAGAGGATCCTTTCGGAGATGGAGGAACTAGTCCGAGTTCACCTGTCAGGCCACCTTTTGCGGGAAGCCGGGGCAGTGGCCGAACATCTAGATTTGGCTCACTTCGATCTTTGAGATCCCTTGACGATTATGAAGAAGCCCGGACGCCCACCTCGATCAAAACACCATCCGTGAATATGAGCCAATTGGACGACACATTCCGCAACCGCCATGTTTTGCACCATGGGGAAGTTCAGACGAGCAGTTCCATGTTCAGGAAGAAGAAAGAGTACCTGGTCCTGACAGAAACGCATCTAGTCCGCTTCAAAAGTCACCACAAAGCTTCCGAGATTTTCAACGCGCAAGTTAACCCTCGCTTCCCTCCCAAATCTCCTAAAGCTCACTATCTTAGCATTCCTTCCCCCCTATCTCGAGGACTTTCGAACGTGAATGTTCGTCACAGTCAAAGCCCCTCTGCCGGGTCTCATGAGTTCAAGTCGGCGCCCTCGGAGGCCTCAGGTGATCGTGAGATGGGCACGCCTCTGCGGCAAATTGTGGCTGTCTACGACCTCGACGACGGACGTCCTCATTTTGCAATTGAGGTTACTCATCTTGACGACGAGACTAACCATGCGTCCTCTATGACACTTCAATTTGGAGATCCTGAAGATATGAAAGTCTGGCTAGCCGCTATCCGAGAAGCAGCCAATCGCGTCCGACTCGCAGACCTAAACCCCCTCTCCGACATGAACTCGGAACTGTGTGCCCGCGTCGTGGAAAGGGAGTTTGACTATGTGCCGCCAAATTATGCCATATACAAGGTGGTTCAGCGCCCGCTTGGAAAGACTGGGTCACGGTCCTCTTCCGATGATCTTTCCAAGGCTATTAGTACTGTGTGCTTTCTTGCTATCGGGGTTCACAAGGTACATCTGATCCCATTGTTCAGACCTCAACGACCGTCTGGTACTTCTCTAGCCTCTCAGAACGCCCAGTCGTCTTATGGTATCCTTACAATCACGGAGCTCAAAGTCAGCGAGAAGGATGACAGCTTCGAATTAACCTTTCGGTAAGTCTATAGCCTAATGAACAAGACCGTTGTTAATATCTGAGCAGAAAGCCGCTCGAGAGACCGAAGGTACTTTATCTAGCATCGCTCGCTTCACATGATATCGCGGTACGGCTACGCTATGTTGAGGAGAACATGCGACCAGAGTGGGAGTCACGTCCATACACTTTTGACGTCCCTGATGATGTCAAACGCGATATTCTACGAAACAGTAGTCCACATCCGATAGACAGCGACTCCCTTGACCGTACGCTTATTGGATACTGCATTGCCTACGGCGTGAACCCGGAAAACATTCGGTACCAAATTACGTATCCCGACGAAGACTCTCCTCGTTTTGAGTTGATGCCGCCAGTCAATCGACGAAACAACGAATACACAGCTCTAGAACTTCTTTCCGTCATGCGAGCCCTACGCTATAACGAATCCTTTTGCGGCCTGAGTTTCAAAGATGTCCACCTGGATGTTTTGAATGGCCTCGAGGATAGATATGGAACCGAGCACGTCTGTATCAAGACTAAGCGTGGAACACTAGTCCGGATGGACGTAGAGGAGCTTGAGAGATCCTGTCTTCTTGTCCAGGAAATTCGCGCCATGGCAGTCACTAGCCGGAAGCTAAGAAGAATGGACTTTTCGTCTTGCATATCAAGGAAACCACGCAATTACGAAGATACGGGAAACAAAGACCGGGACATTGGATGCGGAATTGTGGAAGCACTCTTCCCGTTATGCAAGTACCAGACGACGAACGTTGATTGGATAGCCCTGAACAATATCGAGTTGGGCGAAACGGATTTCGATTATTTGGTTGCGGCAGCTGTGGAACGAGCTTGTCATTTCCGCGCACTTGAGTTGAGTGGATGTGGGTTGACAGATCGAACATTGTCTCTTCTGCTTGACTCTCTACGACCGCAAGAAATCACCCTTGAGGCTATCAACATCTCTCAGAATCCTTTCCGATTGTCACCTGCTATTTTCGACTCCCAGATTGGGTCTTTTGCATACATCACAAAACTCAACCTCGCGCACGTTGCCAGGACATCAGGATCTGAGCCACTCATTTCGTATGAGACATTTCGAGTTTGGCGGCTGCAAGAGCTGGTACTTAGCGGCACTTCGCTCAACAACGCAATGGTTGACTCAATTGCATCGTAAGTCTACCATGTGTGATATTCTCCCAAGCAGCGCGCAAATACTAACCAGTCTCCAGCTATCTCCTAGACTACAAACAATCCAAAGCCCTCCGCGAGCTCCGCCTGGACCACTGCTACCTCACCGGCAAAGACGTCGCCTACCTCATGCACTCGATGACGGAAAAGCCCGGCCAAGCACGCGAACTCCACCTCGACGTCAGCGAAAACAACATCGAGCAAAACCTCGACCAACTTACGACCGCCATCGCCAGCGGCCTCGCGCCTTCCAGCCTCACGATCCGCCTGATCGAGTTCGAAGAAGAAGCCGAGTTCCGCCAGCTCATCATCGCGCTCGCAACTAACCGCACCATCCGCGCCCTCGACATCTCGCGGGCCTCGCTGCCCTGCGACGCCGACGACGAAACCTGCCACGCTCTCGAAATGATGTTCGCCGAGAACACGACGCTTGTATTTCTCGATATGTCGGGCGAGGACTCGCGGCTCGAGACGACGAAGCTGGGCGTTGGGATCAACAAAGCCTTGCGCGGGCTCGAGCGCAACCGCACGCTCGAGATCTTGAACATCCAATTCCAGAAATTGGGCCTGCAGGGGGCGTCAACGCTGGCGGATGTGCTGAAGACCAACGCGACGCTGCTGGAGCTGCACTGCGAGAATAACGGTATCGGGCTGCCAGGGTTTACGGATCTGGTCAACGCGCTGCACCGCAACACGACGCTGCAGTACCTCCCCACCATGGAAGAAAGCCGCCTAATGGCGCTCAAGCAAACCGAAGACCAAGTCAAGCAGATGCGCGATGACGGGGGCATCGAACCACCCCGTCGCTCCTCCACCACCATCTCCTCGCTGTCGAAATACACGAAATCGAAACTACTAACGTCAGGGTCGAAAACGCATCCGCATTCCCATCACGGCGCGAAAGCCCCGCCGAGTATGCTGCTCAGCGACCAGGATATTAACGCCGCGTTACGGTTGGTGGACGAGAGCTGGGGACGGCAGATGTATCGGCTGCAGCAGTATCTCGGGCGGAATTATAATATTAAGATGGGACTGAGCACGGAGTTGGAGGTTGATGAGGAGGAGTTTGAGAGGCCGGATACAGCGACGGATCTTAATCGGGTAGTGGAGAGGGTGAGGAGTGAGCGGACGCCGACGGCGGAGAAAGAGCTCGAGTTGGGGGAGTGGTTGGTTGGTGGTGACGAAGATGAAAGGGTCGGAAGGGGGGAGGAGTGGGGCGGGATGGGCGACCGGGCGGGGAAACATCTGGAGTCCGTCGTTGAAGCGTCCCCTGCGCAGGTGCGCGAGGCGAGCGCGTTTGAGAAGGAGCTGGAGATGAGTTTTGGCGAGAATGGGCTGGGGTGGAATCGGGATGGTGGGTGGGATCCGGGTGCGGGTGGGCAGGCGACGAGTGGGCATAGCGGGTGGGATCACAAGCGCTTCTCCTAACTAAAAAACGAAAAGGGAGCCGCTTGGAATATGAAAAAGCCGGGGGATTCTTAGATCTGCGGGTTACGGCGTTTTGGATACCATGATGGGATGGAAACGGACCGGATTAGGGCTTCTTGGGTATTTACATGCAAGGGTGGTACGTGTGAGATGAGATACCTTGGTTTTGCTTTTTTTGTATACACACAAGGCTTTTGTACATTTCACGAGCAAGCCTGAGGAAGTGGGGATATCATAGATGGAAATATGTTTACTGTTGTGTTTTGAAACGAATACTTGTGCGCTGTATAGTGATTTAGACGGATGGAAAGTGTTAAGAGAGGATGATGAATGTACTTATAGCAAGCAACGATTTCGATCCCAAACGATGTCTGAACCAATAGGGGGGGGGGAGGCGTTCCGGGATGGGTGGGAGGGCAGAGGGACTGGTTCTTGTCTAATAACTTGACTTGACGCGGGGTTTCGGCGCTAGGGGGATCCAGGGGCGAGTGTGCGTGTGGGATAGCAGGCGATGTCGAGGTAGGATTTTAGAGGGTGTATGTGCGGTCTTCAGGTAGCGAGGTTTCACGAGGCAATGTTAAGATTGACAGAGGCTGGATATAAATCTAGGGTTTTGGAATGAATTGGCATCAGATGTCAAAGGGCTATGTAGGGATTGTGGGAGGTGAGGTGAGGTTTCAGTTTGACCGTACAAGACGATTTCGTGAGACTTTGAAAGGTAACATAGATCGAAGAAAGGAATTCAGGAGCTCCGAGCAGTTAGACTCGACTGCGAAGATCTGAGAGGTCTTAACAAAGTATGAATTATGAAGCGTTACTTAAGCAGTACAAACACACGCCGTTCTTAACACACATAGCCACCCTTCTATCCTCGCCCCAGACCCTCATTTCATCACGAGAGCTGTAGAAATCTCCGAATCCAAGTTCTTATACTCGAATTGACCTCCTTGCTTTCCCCGCCCCACCCCCACCCCCACCCTCCCAGCCCTCACTTTTCCTCCTCAACTCGATGCACGCCTCCCTCCCCACCCACCCCCGGCGTCCCCCTTTCCTCGAACCCTGCCTCATACCGCCTCCAAAGCTCCAGATCCCGTGCTTGCCGGCGTTGGTGCCGCAGCCGGTGTTCGTAGGCGAGCATGCGCTTGTCGCCTTCGACGGCGGAGCCGACGATCATGAAGGCCATTTGGATGTAGCTGGATAGTTGGTCAACGTCTGGCGGTCATGCTAGGGAGGGAGGATGGTGGTAGAGAAATGAATGGATAGAGTAAAGAAAAGTCGGATATCAATGAGGGAGGGGGGTTTTGATATGAAGCCGAACGTACACTTTAAACTGCACCGTCAACCCCCGATACACCGGCGAGAACGTATACGCCGTGACGCCGCAGAGACCAGCGAAAGCGCCCCACTAATCCATCCCGTCATTAGAAAACGTATTCTCGGGCTTTGCTTATGGGATGTGGTGCAAAGAAGATTTGTAGGAAAGGGCCCAAGCGGGTCGCGTGACATCTCCTCGGAGAGCTTTATGAATTTCTGTGTTTTTCATGGAGATGGAAAAGGAGGCTACAGTAGGAGAAAAGAAGCTGGTAGAGAGACATGAAATAATACGAAACACCCTCGAGAATTCGGACTCGAACAGGTCTCATAGATGCTAAAGAACTGCACGCACCTTCATCGCACCCACCCCCGCGCCTCTCGCCGCCTCCCACCCGGCCTCCTTCGCGTCCGCGTCGTCAAGGCTCTTGTGTGTGCGGCTTGTCATGTTATTATGTGCGTCCGCAGTCGATGGAACATACCCCCCGATTTGAGGTTGATAGTAAAATGTAGGGTTGATCGTGAGTGATGTCAGGCTGCGTCAAACAACGAGAGTCCGCTAGCGTCGGGTATTCCCGCCGTTTCGGGATTTGGTCGAGGAAGGGTGATTGGAGCAGTCGATGCGTGGGGTGGAGAACTAGATGCGTGTGAGGAGCGGGATGGATACTGTACGCACTATAAACGATGAGCTCGTGGGGTGGTCAGAGGGCGGATGATCTAGTATGGAAGGTGGAGAAAAAGCATAGTTTATATCATCACGGATGCAACCACCGAAGGAGAGCAGGCAGACTTCGTCACCGCCGATCTAAATTACGGCACAGCGCCTTTGTGCTTCGATAAGATGTCCTCTACTGATACAGACAGCCTAAGCTCGCCAAGAACTGTAGAAAAGCATCTCTCCGCCGTTCTTCCCTCTCTCCGTCTACAAGTACAGACCCTCGGGCTCGCCCTCCGTCTTCGTCTTCAAGACGCGCTCCCTGGCGGAGCGGAAGTCCTCCATGTTGACGCGCATTCTGCGTTCTCGCAGCGCCATTAGACCGGCTTCGGAGCAGATGGCCTTAATATCGGCGCCGGAGAGGTCGTCCTTCTGGTTGATGAACTCATCAAGGTCGACGTCGACGTTGAGGGACATTTTCGAGGTGTGGAGAGTAAAGATCTTCTTCTTAGTGGATTCTGTGGGATAAGTTAGTGTTTGTATCTACAATATGAAGGCGTGGTAATCTTACGATCAGGGTTCTCGAAGAAGATCTTTCGATCGATACGACCAGGACGGATAAGAGCGGGATCCAGAGTCTCGATCTTGTTGGTGGCCATGATAACCTTGACATCCCCTCGGTCGTCGAAACCGTCGAGCTGGTTGAGAAGTTCCAGCATGGTCCGCTGGATTTCACGCTCACCACCGGATGTAGACTCGTATCGCTTCGTTCCAATGGCGTCGATCTCGTCGATGAAGACGATGGCAGGGGCGTGCTCGGCAGCAACCTGGAACAGCTGCCGCACCAGTCGAGGACCGTCTCCCAAATATTTCTGAATCAACTCGCTTCCCACGATTCTCAGGAAAGTGGCACTCGTCTGATTTGCTACGGCCTTGGCTAGCAGCGTCTTTCCAGTACCCGGCGCACCGTACAGAATGACACCCTTTGGAGGCATGATTCCCATCTCCTCATACAACTCAGGGTGGAGTAGAGGAAGCTCGACAGCCTCTCTGACCTCTTGAATTTGCTGCTCCAGACCACCGATATCCGCGTAAGACTCTGTTGGCGCCTTATCCAGCTTCATGACCGAAACGAGGGGATCGGCATCGTCCGTGAGGACACCGACAACGGATACCGTTTTGTGGTGGAGGAGAATGCTGGCGCCCGGCTCTAAGAGGTCCTTGTCAACGAAAGACATGATAGAAACATAGTATTCGGGTCCGGTGGCGCTGGAAACGATTGCATGATCGTCGTCGATGAGTTCCTCCAGATTTCCGACACCCATCGGGCTGCCTCTCATGTCGTCTACGCGCGACCTTTCGTCGGCGTTCCGATCCATCGCATCTGAGTCTCCGCCCGCCGTCGCTGGGGCGGTAAGGACGACCTTTGCTTTTCGGAGACGCTCCTGGTTTTCGACATACTCTTCCTCGAGAAGCAGATGATCGTGGATACGTTGCATCCGCAGGTACCGCAGCTTGCAGCGGGCGGTAGGGTAGACGGTCGGAAGCTTCGCGGCGGCATTTGGGCCAGCCTGCTTGCGCTTCTTGCGGCCGATGCGGGTCGTAGGTTGTGGGGGAGGCTCGTACTTTGGCTTGTCCTTCTATAATCATATCCTAATCAGTATTGTGGCCTTAAGTAGCGCTAGAGACTCCGATAGAGGCAGCTGAAGCATGAGCGCTGGAATTCGCAGATGGGTCATACCTTTGCGTCCTTCTTGTCTTTTCCGTCTCCTGCTCCTGGGGGCCCACCGCCGGTGGACTGATTAGCACCCTGATATGAGGTTAGTGACGAGAACTCGGGGGTTTGCGGCGAAAGGCCATCTCACCATGATGGCTGCGTGGGTGCGACAGCGATGAAAGCGACTTCAAGGCGACAGATACAGCTCTACTGAACGTCGCGGTTGATGGAGGATTCGGGGGTTGAGGGATGCGGGCGGTGTTGGTAATGGAGATGCGGTAGGAAGCTCAGTCGCCTCGCTGGGACGCGAATGTCATCGAAGCTCTCGGAGAAGCAGCACGTGACCCGAACCTTAAACGCCCGCCTCACTTTGCCCAAAGCGATGGTCGACAGCCGGCCACGTCGGAGATCGCGCGAGACAGCTAGAAGAGCCTCCGACTGCTCTGCTCCTCCCTGTATCTTCATATTTCCGTCTCTACTCACCTTGAACAGTGCCATTCAGACTACCGTATATACATCTCGCTGCCAATAGCTCACCGGCACAGCCCCACCACGCCGCCGGTGAACACGCTGAAGCTCCCAGCTCCAATAACCACGACATTCACCTGCAAGCCGGCACCAAACGTTGACGACTTCTTCGGCCTCGCTCCCCTTCCTCAGGCTCACAGCCCCGACAACACCCCACCCGTGCCGCTGAGAGGTAGCACCCGGCCGCTTGACTCACCAATAGCCTCGCTGCCGCCTTCGTCCTCAGCAGGCTGACCCGTAGCAGCCAAGTGCAACCTGCTGCCTACAACTCCGCCTTCTTCAACTTTAAACCTCCGAGCGACCCCTCCTTCCTTCTTCACTTTCACTGCGACAACTCCAAACACCCACTCTCGTCGCCACAATGAGCTCCAATCGTGCTCGTCGGATCCAGAAGGAGATTGCCGACATCAAGCAGGACAACCTCTCGCAGATCATTGTCGACATTGCAGGCGCTGGCGATGACTTCTCGCATCTGCGGGGCCAATTCAAGGGGCCGCCAGACACCCCGTACGAGGGCGGTGTCTTCTACGTTGACATCCGGATGCCAGCAGAGTACCCTTTCCGTCCGCCAATTATGAAGTTCGACACCAAGATATGGCATCCCAACGTGAGCAGTCAGACAGTACGTATCCCTCAATCTGGTGGGGGAAACAAGAACTAAACGGTTATCGCAGGGAGCCATCTGCCTCGACACGTTATCGTCCCAATGGTCGCCCGTCCTTACAATAAAATCCGCCCTCATATCCCTACAATCCCTACTAAGCACGCCTGAACCTAAAGACCCACAAGACGCCGAGGTTGCCGGTATGCTGCTGAAGAACCCGGCCGAGTTCGAGCACGTTGCCCGCGACTGGTCCGTAAAATACGCCGGAGCACCCAAGAGGGAGCGGGGCGAGGGGAGTGGAGGGGCAACAGCGGAGACCATCAAGCAGAAGGCGGCCATGCAGAAGCAGAACGAGGAGAAGGCGAAGCTAGCTGCGTACGTCACTTATCAGAACCCCATTCGCAGAGCTATACTAATTGGAATAGCTATCACGGCTACAACAAAGATCTCATCGACCGCTTCGTCGCCATGGGCTTCGACGTCGAAGGCGTTGTCGGCGCCTTCGAGTACGTCGGCATCGACAAGATGGGCGGCGAGGACTACGAGCTGGAGGAGGCATACATGGGCGACATCACGGCGCGGCTATTCAACGAGGCGTAGGTGGACGATTGCGGGGTTCGTTCCGGTCCGCCAACCTTCCCTGCAACGTCGCCGTTCCATTATTCCATTTCCTTGCACCTTCCAAAGACAAGTTTTACGGAGAATCATCACATGCCCATTTGCCCATCGGGTGCTACCGGGTCGGAAGGGGTTTGTAGGCGTTTGCTTTACTCCCTTTTGAGAGATTGGGATTATTTATTTCAGGGATTGGAGGCGTCGGGTGAGATTGCTTTTCCTCTAATATCTTATGAAGACAGAGAACTGTGCATTATTTACCATTTCCCAATACAGTCGAATGGTATATGTGCAGGTCACATGCTATATGAAGGGAGTTGTGAATCTTGCATCTGATAATCCAGGGTTGTGGGCCCGTGCGCTGCCAAGCATTTCCAACCTCATCTCATCCCATCTCTCCCCTTCTTTCTCAGCTACACGGCAGACAGCTGTCGATAAGATGGCTCAAACTGCTGCAGCAAACTGGTACGACCTTGAGCATGTCCCTATTCTTCCCTCAAAAACCAACGTATGAAGCTAACCCCTCTTTTCCGCGCCACTATATCCTGAGACCCATTAAGCTATCCGATTCTACCGCCGTGCTTCGATCCATCTCACAGCTCTTCAAATTCTTCTCATACTCCTCAGGAAGTTCTGCTCGGGAATAGCTAGCACCCGTCCCTCTTCTAAGTCTCTTCTCGTCTCTATGATGCTTTCTTCTCGATGCCTCTTTCCGAGGACTGTCTATCAATGAAATCTAATGTCTTTTTGATACTCTCATGCTTTCTACACCATATCTCTAGGATGTGGTACCCTCGTCCCTCATCTTCCTGGTGCTTTCAATGTCCCGTCTAAGTTTTCATTTATCAATGATGTTGCGATTTACGCAGAGCTGGTATCATTCCATCCGCACCTACACGACAGCTGCAAAGCAAACTAAGAGGTTGAACACAGCCATATTGGCTTAACGAATGGTTCAACCGCTTCCCGAGGCGTAATGCCAAGAAGACTGGTGGTTGGCATGTGGGGTGGAAGATATAGCGTGATATAGGTGTGGATTGGGCCATGGAGGGCGTCGCCGCGTTGGCTTGTTTCGGAAATAGCGCTTTGAGGTGTCACTACGTGCTACTCGAAGGCGGATTGCCATGCAATACAGCTGTCAGTGATAAGACTGCTAAGCTATGTACCGTACTAGGACGCAAGTCTGGGCACCCGGATATAGGACTCCCGTCTTCCAATCTTGATCGCTCGATGCGACCGTGTAGGGTAACCCAGCTATGAGATGTTCAGCTAGTCAGAAAGCCGCCTAATTTCCACTGCATCGACCTTCGCATCGGATTTAGAGGAACAGATGCCCATAGGTGCACCCCAAGCAGTGCTAAGAGGGCGCCCAAACTTATGTCGTACCTTCCTGGTGAACGTAATTATCGGTTACAAGTGTTTATGAAACCGACACTGCACGCTCTCGCTGCCTGCCGCCTCCACATAAGTTAGTGAATGACGTCTTTTGGACGGCCCCGATTCCGAAAAGTATTCGACCTCCCACGCCCCACCCCGAGAATACTTGCCTCAACACACTCCAGGTTGGCTTCCAACAACATCCGTTTTCGCCACAATGCCCTTTTCTGCTAGTTCGCGCGTTGTTGATGCCAGATTGGCCTCCATTCGCTTCGGCAATATGCTCGAGCCAGCTGCTCGAAGCGAGTCCGTCGTCCTACCGGACTCCCCTACTAGCTTCTTCTCTGCGAAGTGGAATCTTTCTCAAAGTTAGTCAATACAAGCGCTTCTCTTACGCATGGGCTCACAGATTGCAGATCCAACGTTTCAGCGCTGCATGATGCGTCAGACTGCCGGAGCCCCTCCCGTTGCCGCTGGTTCACAGGCTAAGGCCTACGAAAAAGCCGTGGAGAGGCTTCTTATCAAAGGTACAGTCGCCTCCCCTTTGTATCATTTATTCTAACCATTGTGATCGCAGTACTTCTCCTTGTTGCCGCTTTCGAAAAGGGAAGCGAGCAGGACGCGTCCTCGGCACTCCTCGGTATATTGTGTCGCGATGTTGGCCTTCCGATAGAGTTTGTCAAGCTTGTGCAGAAGTCTTATGACGAGGCCATCGATAAGATCGCCATGCAAGGTGGAACAGACTACCCTGCGTCCAAATTTTCAGTGCTAACTATCCTCGATGTAGCACTTCTTCAGCTTGCTGAAGCTTCCGATGACGATGACGAGGAAGCAGGAGAATCATCCTCAACTAACGAAGAAGAGCCGGAAGCTTCTCCAACTGAAACTTCTCCAACTGAAACTTCTCCAACGCCATCCTCGGAGCAATCTTTCTCCTCGGGGCGGTCAATCTACCCTAGGAACTCTGGTTCGCAGCAGGGCAATGATGAAAACAGACCGAAGGTCGAGGAGCCACTCCAACAGGCCTCTACTGAGGATATTGAAAGCGACAATAAGACCGATTCCGAACGTCTTGCAGCATTGGGTAAGCAGTATCCCCGATTTCAGGTTTGTACATTAGTACTAATTCACACTCTTACAGCGACTGATGACTCTTCGGCAGTCTCCGAACTTCCGTCAAATCCTCTCCCTAATCTGGCTGAAATGACCACGCCTGTCGAAGGCGAGGGGTTTCAGCCGGAACATATCCGTGTCGACATCGAGATATCCAAATTAGCCATTGATCACGAATGCGCTGAACAGGAAGACACCATCTCTATTGACGTCGAGCACCTGGAACATATCGGCAAGATCTCTGCTCAAGCATCTGAAATCATGGATAGCCAGGCAGAGGACACCACCACTCCTAGTGTTTCCTCCGATGACTTCTCTACGACCTTGCACGACGGTACAAACCTCTCGCAGCCTAGCGATAGCTTTACCAACCGATCAGTGACGGCGGAACGTGGATTCGACGTTGAGACCACGGACAATAGCGTGGATTATAAGACTGAGATCAAGCGCTCTACCGCCCGGCTCAATGCGGTGCTTGATGACACGCGGTATTTACCCCCGCATCTGAGGCCTTGGGCCAAGAAGATTGCTTCCACAACGCCAAAACAGCTGTCTCTGCCCGAGCTTTGCTCGCAGGACACCACCTCTGAACCTACTTCGCCTCCAATTCCTACCAGCCAAAACGATACGATCACCTCTTCTAGCTTCCAACGCCCAGCGCAGACGTGGAAGCCGGCGTTTGCCCCAGCACCTTCCAAGATTTACGAAGCTTCTGAGGCTGTGAAGGCTAGTGTTCCGCCTCATCTGAGGTACGGCAACGAAAAGCGGATATCACCATCTCCGCCGCTTACTCTGAAGGGCGTCTCCAAATCTGTTGTATCCAATGAAGGTTCACAGCCCGGTTTCAAAGGCCTGTCGCGGAGCATGCACGCTTCGTCCGAACGCCTCCCACCCAAAGCTAAACCTATCGAGGAAAAACCTGCAATGAGCGCTTTTACAATGAAGTTGATGGCGAAAATGGGCTACAAAGAGGGCGAAGGCCTCGGCAAAGAAGGCGAAGGTATTCTCGGCCCTATTGAGGTCAACACTCGCCCTAAGGGTGCTGGTTTGGGTGTAGTCAGGGAGAAGACTGCCCAGGCGAAGGCTGAGGATAGACGGTACGCTCAGCGATGTGGCGAGGATTATGTGGATGATGATTCGGACGACGAGTCGCCGTATTCTTCTGGCGGAACTGATGGTGCTACCCTTATGGGTTGGGTCCGTGGAAAGGTTGAGTAAGGCTTTTTTCTTCATCTTTTGTGTTGTGGTTGTTTTAAGGGATCGGTTCAACAGGGCCCCAGGGTAACCTCGTGTTTTCTACTTCACACTCTGTCTAACAGCTTAGAGACTAATATTAGCTTCTTTAGCGTCAATGTATGTACAAAATCTCACGATACACTGTGTTCCCATCTGCAAAGAGGTGGTTCTGTAAACATTACTAGGTCATAGATTTGGGCGTGCGGATAACTCACTACTTGTGCTCTGCTCTTATGCGCTTCATACCACTGTAAGGAGTGCACTGGCTAGCCGGTACATGGATAGATAAGAGGGAGTCTAATTCGCAGCTCATCAGCCTTTCCACTGTATTTAGAATGCATAAGACCTGATAGCGAAGAATTGATGTACTTAGACCCATTTCTTGCTGGCTAGATAGCACTGTGCGGAGTACCCTAGGTATCAGCTCCATGAATGGTCACATGGTGGTTTACTTCCCACCGTGTTGACCTTCTACAACTGCAAGGCAACCGATTCACTACCTGCCCAATTAGGTCACATGACCCTAAGATCTCAGAGCTACTATTTACAAAATGCCTCATCGAACCGTCGACCGACATTCCTTCCTCACACACACACTGCACTACAGTTTTTACCCCACCCCACCACCCTGAGCTTCCAAAAGTCTTTGGCGTGTCCTATAACTGCCCAGTGTATCTTTCCATCTGTCAACACCCTTTTGCTCTGCATTGTTCGCCACAATGCCTTCTCCGCACCGTCCACCAACGTCTATTTCTCGACTCCCAACTTCCCTTATTTTAATCACTAGGAACAGTCTACAGCGCGCGCAAGACAAGAAAGCCAAGAAAGGTACCGCTTGTTATCTTTTCGATTCACTCGACATTGTTGCTAATGCGTGTCTAGATCTACTATCTAAGGCTGCTGAAGCTGCTGAGAAGCAAGATTCTCAGCCGAACTCTTCGCGTGGTTCTTCGAAGTCCCGTCTCAGCTCTAATTCGAAGACGTCTTCGAAGTCTTCCGAGCCCAGCTCTCCGGAGGCGACCCGCTTGCCTCGTTCAATGTCTCCATTGTCGCTTCTACTCAGCATGGGTAGACCCAATCGGCCTATAGTTGAGAATAAAGATGTAGCAGTTGGTAAGCTTTTTAACTGAGATCATTTTCAGAGAAGTGTACTAATTCGCCAATTTGCAGTACTGGAGGAGACTTCGCCTACTTCCGCACCTATGTCTCAATCTCCGGCAAACCCTCCTATGTCGAAGGATTGCCACAATAGACAACCAGTCGAGGTCCAAATCGCAGCACCGGAAACTGAGAAAGTCGATTTGGGATCATCCGAAACGACGAAGGCCGCCAGCCTCGAACACAGCTTCGCCAAGTTCTGCGAGCAGATGGCAGAGATCAAATACTACCAAAATGTACTAGACAACGACAATGCCGGGAGTGGGAGAGGGCTGGAAAGCGCTTCTAACGACACAGCCTTGGTCGTCCGCAGGCAAATCGATGCTCTGGACGAAATGGACCGCGCAATTATGGTTTTACGCAACTTGATCAAAAGCTCTGAAAGCGGACGAGACGAGCGGATTGATGTCTCATGTGGCGAGGATGTGGTTCTGCAGGACGAGCCACTTCTCTTGTCCCCAATTGAGCAATGCGCTGCTACTACAACACGGCTAGCTGACTCAATGCTCAGCAGCCAAGATGACACTGCGCAGGTCCGCGACCATGAGGCTACGAATGACGCCACTCATTCTCCGAAATTTGCGGACACATCCACCCCAGAGTCTGATTCTGCGTCGGAGGAAGTTTCCCTACATGAGGACAATATTGTCATCTCTACTCTCTCGTCTACTCCCGCATTAATCTTGACGGTCTCTCAACCTGTTCGCGTCAAAACACCGATCGGCTCTCTTGCCACTCTTCTCGAGGTCGAATCCGAACAGAGGATTACCAATGAAGGCGAGGCTACCACTGCAGCTATTTTGCCTATCATTCCGTCGTCCCCCCTAGTCGAGCAGTCTCTTGACACCAAAGCCACAAAGGCCATTTCTTCTACCCCTCCAGTAGATCCACTGCTTACTCTCCACTTAGAGGCTAAACTCAAAGGCGAGAAAGGAGTTCGAACTACTCCTGTACATGATATCTTGACCTCAACTCTAGACGCTCCTCAAGAGTCCATCGAGACGGTCTCTGCCAAGATTAAGCAGGAGATCTCTGACTACAATATGACAGTCGTGGAGGAAAATTCCATTGAAGGTAAAGAAGCACTTCTCCATGAAGATGCCAGCAATGAAGGAACGGTAGAGGCCAAAGATCTAAGCCCGGTCGACGAAGGTACGAACACGAAGAGCTTGGCTACTTTGTACACTTCGAAGCCCATCAAGAAGCGCCCGACCTCCTCCATGTACATCCCTCCGAATTTGAGGGTACGACCAAGGACGCTCGAAGTCAAGACTCCGGTTGCAGTATTGCCTCTAGAGCCCGCTTCCGAGGCAGTTGTCACGAAAGGCAATCCCATCTCTCCTCCCGCATCAAAGCCCACCCCAGAGGCAGACTCGGCTCCACCACCAGTACGTGACTACGAAGCCCTCGCCCCGTCAACGAGCCTGACGACGCGTCCCGCAGGTTCGGCGTCGAAGATCACTCTAGGTCACGTTAACTGTCCTCGAATGAACCCTAAGCAGTCCCAAGAGCGCCGTGCTCGCCTGATGAAGGAGGGCAAATGCTTCCAGTGTGAGGAGAAGGGTCATATGACCCGAGACTGCCCAACCAAGCCCATCACTCACCAGTATTCAAAGGGTCCTCGCATTGGTGCCGCTTCGCACCACAAGAGCCCCGTCGCTACTATGAAGACAGTTACTGCGACTAAGACAGTCGCTGCTACGAAGTCCGCCCCTATGACCAAGAAGGCTGCTCAGCAGACGAAGGTCCAAGCAGACAGGATGGCGGCCTCGAAAAAGGCCAGGCCGCGACAGCAGACAGAACGCGGGGCTGCTTGGTTGAGCGCCTTCCAGAGTGAGGATGCAGAAGTGAGAGCCAAGATGGCCTCGTATATTCCGCAGAAGGTTGAGTACGACATCAACACTCGGTACACCAAGGACGCAGAGTGGACTGACTGAATCGACTGGCCTTTCTTCGCCTGCTCCTTTTGCCTGTTCATGGGGCTCTTTAATACGGAATGTTCTGCGTCCCTGTTTTCTAGTAGCTGTTCACGCCCTTAGGTAGCATTATTAACGTATGATTATCGGTGTACTCAAATCTCACCAAACTTTGTCTTCAATATGCAGAACTATGACTCCAAATCAATTCTTTGGATGTTCATGATACTTCGTGGCGTATGATCGAGCAGATTGACGTATATCAAGGAAGATCGGGGTGGTAAAGAGAGAGCAAATGGGACACGCGGTCTATTCTCTACGTATGTGGATTAAGCGACAGCAAGTTAGTACTTCGATATCTGTAGAATGGAAACATAGTTGAGTGATACAAGCGGAAGAGAAGACGAGTGAAGTTTTGATTTCGTAGACACAGACGAGGATGCATTAGAATTTTACCACTGTGCTAGCTTTCATATGGCAATAAGTCTTCCTCATAAACCTTTTCCATTTGCAAACCTAAATTGTTTGCTTTTAGGGAGCCTGTTTGTCCCGTCGTGTATATATAGAGTAGAGTGGTTGATAGATGCCTGCCCCTACTCTTGCTTCTTCATGCGTCCTATGGTTTTGCACTACATATAGTTACTCCTGATGACTGCCTCCCTTGCCTTATGTTAACAATAGTTTGTTTTATAAATAGCTGTGCTGGTGCAATTCTATCTTGTTGAAAAATATCTTTCCCCGGGCTCTGTATAGAATCACTCATACGATACGAGATAATTATTAGATACATGGCTAGTCAGAGATTTCAGCTTGCTGTACAGCAAGTCTAAAATCAAGACGCTCGCTATCATGTATGTAGCGGCTGTAAAACCAGGAGTTACAAGCTACCGACTTTGCTACGAAACATCATTTCCACACAGCGTATCCTCTTCTTGCGACTTCTTGTAATTTTCATTACACGTCCCAAACCGACAAACTCGTGACGCTACCAAAGCTCACATTTGCTAGCCCCTTGATGTCAAACATATTTTCCAACCAAGGGTGAACCGAGTGAATGATACATTTATAAGCTGACGGACAGCGTTGATGACAATGTCCACGCAAAGTCATGATTTCTACAATCATCATAGTTAGTTTCCCTGTTGTAAGTTAGTGGTAATAATCAACATTATCACACGACTTTGAAGAATCTCACCGTGTAAAGTACCGCAACAACTATCAAATCCACCTTTCACTCCTCCTTGTTCGTACCCCACCAATGAGAGCTCGCCGTTCCATACTCTGCGGTCCAATCTACGGTCGCTGGCGGTCGCTGGCGGTACCTACTACGGTCGTGAGCGGTACCATCTACGGTACTTGCCCGTGCACCGATCTCTCTTTGCATACAAAACCCCTTCCCTCTCCTCGAGCTCAGCTTCTTTTCAACATCCGACGTGGAGATTTTGATCCTCCTGCAAACTGATATCTGTCTCCTGCCAGGAATTCCTAACCGAATTGTCGACTGTCTCATATCAAATTTCTCTTGAACCACCATGTCCACTTCTTCCACTCGCTCACCTATCACTCCCCCTGTCAAGATGATTGTGGAGGCTTCTTCAAATCCTACCTCCTCCAAAGACCGTTCCAACCCCAAGCCTGGCAAGAAACACAAGGATTCGACCATGAAGAAGGGTAATGCCTTTCACCAATCATACCAGTCTTCATGATGTAGAAGCTTACTAGTCCCAGGTCATTTGCCATCCGAATTGATGGCATACACCATGAGAGAATATGATAAGGCTGTTGAGAAGCTCTCTCAGAGTTGTAAGAATCCCTCTCACTCACTTCTATTCACTAAAACTAACCTCCTCTTAGCATCTTTTGCGCATGTTCTTCGTTCCATGACCAAGGCCAAGTGTCGTGAGAAGTCGACGCCTCTCAATGTTCGAGATCGCTCAAAGCAGACTTCTATCCAGACGGACATGGTCAAGGTCGAGCAAACTGGCAGCCAGACTGCTCGTGCGCAGCTTTCTGCAACCAAAGCTGAGACCGAAATTCTCCATGGAGTGGTACAGTTTGTGCCAGTGGAGATCACTCGCTCTAAAGATTCCCGTTCTTCGTGCGTAGAACGAGTCGTCGTCTTGGCCCGGGAAATATCCTCCGAGGATACTACAGAGCGCTCCTCTACGCCCACTGAAGGTAAGTGCTTAGCCTCGGACTGGGTGTCCAGTACAGTGCATTAACAATGGACGAATCAGATGAAGACTCTATTACAACCGTGGAGACCCTGGATGTGATCAACGCTCGTGAAGGTAAGCTAGCAAACTATGTATTCTCCTCTATCGCACTGACACACTATGCAGAATCCAAAGCTGCCGTCCCGGTCGAGAATGATGACGATCTCGAGCCCACCATGGTGGTATCCACCGAAGCATCCCAGGACAGCCTCTCTGAGGCTCAAAATGTTGCCGTCTGCGTGCTTTCTCGAGGCGACACCGAGGAGGACCTTCATGGGGAGGCTGGTCATATAGGGACTCTCCAGGACGACCTCGTCCTTAAACAAGTTGTCTGCGATCTCGGTCTCCATGAGACGAAGATTGAGGAGAAGACGGAACACGAGGAGAGCTCCCAGCCACTTGGCCCTCTCGAAGAGGAAAAAAAGGCTGTCACACATCAGCCTAACAAGACTGACCTCACCGTCGAAGAGAATACTCAAGAGTATATCGTGCAGCTCGGTAAGTCACATAGACACAAATTCTCTGATGGTAATGCTCATGCATAACAGATCCTCTGCCCAACCTGAACACTGTTCGGGTCAATACATTGACATCCCTACCGTTTGAGAACCTCTCCGGATCAGCCTTTAAGGACTCCGTGATCCACATGTTGTCCAGAAATGGACCGGTTCGCCAAGAGCAGATTACGACCTTACCTCTCGAGAATGTCTACGGGGTCGCCTTCGAGGCTTCCATTGGTCGAATGTTAGCCAAAAACGAACCGCTTCGCCAAGAGGACACCACGACCTTGCCGTTCGAGAATGTCTACGGGGCCGCCTTTGAGGCTTCCGTTGGTCATATGTTAGCCAAAAATGACCCAGTCAGCTCTAAACCCACCGCGTGCGGAATCGACACGGTCTCAGTCATCGAGACTCTACACCCCGCCTCGACTCCCGAGTTCTTCGACCACGGAGAAGGAATCGTCAAGGTCTCCTCTTCAGCCAAAGTCCCCGTCGTTTATTCTCTCACCGCCAAAGTCGATAATTTCCTCGGCGACCTGCTTGATGATATCCCAGAGGATCTCTGTCGGGGAGTCCGGAAAGCTGTTGAAGACTTTTACAAACGTGGATTTTCAAAGCCAGCAGGCCGCGGATCCATCATTAGCGATGCGCAAGACGACGAAGAATTGGTGGCACCCGTTCAAGCACGCGAAATGGTGGTGGCCTCCGAGGATGTTGAGAGGCTTGAACTACGTAAATACATCAGTTTTGACTGGTGGGAGGATGTGGAGGACGCCATCCCTCCAGGTGCGATGACTTTGTGGGACGATAAGCCGACGTTTGAAGAGGATCCAGAAGAAATCATCGACTTGCCTGCAGCGGCAATATCTCCTGTTTGCGAATCTCATCCTCCTAATGACGAGGTACCCTCTCTACCCCTCGCGAGGCTCTCCGCCACCGTCTCCTCGGAGGGGTATCTTCAATGGCTTCAACGCTCTCTGAGGCCCGTACCGGAAGGGTCGAATACCAAACTCCAGCCAAACGAAGTCCCCGAAAATCTGAAGTTCTCTCATCGTCTTGTTGAAAAGTGCGAGGAGGCTTCAGAACACGACAGCGTCATTGATGACAGCACTTCGGAGAGTGGGAAGAGCACTGACTGGAACCATTCCGTCAGCAGTTCTTCTTCTACTCCAGTCGTCTCTTCCGTAGCTGGAGAGAAGTCGCGTGAGCCGATTCTCACTCCCTCTGAGCAAGTTTCCCGCAGGCTCATCCCGCCTCACCTTCGCGAGCCAAAATCAGCGCCCGCTTCCACCAAGGCTTCAGAGAAGCCAATCCCCGTTGCCGCACCTGCTACCGTTGTGAAGTCGCAGCCTAAGAAGTTCACACAGAAGAAGTCCGCACGCCCCAAGAAAGGCCGTTACGATAATCAGTGTGCCAAGTATGGCATCAAGCTTGCCTCTTCTACTGCTGATAGGTCTACCCCGAAGCTGGTTGTCCAGTCCAAAGTTCTTACCTCCCAGCCTAAGGCTGCTGAGACTGGTTCTAGGGCTGCTCGTCCCACTGTTCAGACCTATATTCCGCCTGCGAATCACAAAGCTAAGGCGTCTATTTCGACCTCTGATCTACCTAAAAAGCAGAGCTTGGTGGCTTCCTCCCTCCCTTTCCGGAAACCCCGCCCTGTTTCAACCTCTATTCCAGGTTTCAAGGGCACTCAAGGCCTACCACCACTTCGGAAATCCCCAGGCTCGGGCAAGAGCGCAAACACCACAAACACATCTATGAATCGACCCACCACGAAACCCCAGCGTGGAGCCGCGCCAGCCTGCCTCACAACTTCCGACTACTCGAAGACAGAAGCACTCGGACGCACCACTGTCCGCAAACCCCTCACCGAGCGACTTGCTCCGAACAGTACTTGGAGCAACTGGGGAGTCGACATGGCGAAGTCAGACACTGCCCATATTGCAGCGGTGCAGCAGCGTAGAAAGGAAGCTGCAAAGCACACGGTGGTGCTGTGTGATAATCAGAGCTCGCACAATGCTGCTAGGAGAGCGAAGGCAAATTAAATGGCGCTGTTGATGGGTCAAGGGAGAAGAATAAAAAATGGTGTTTCTAGCTGGAAGATTTCTTTTTGTTTTGCTGTTTTGTCCTACCTTATTCTATTTTGCTAATTCTGTTTTGCTCATTCTGTTTTGATTGAACATTTCTTGCGATGCTTCTGTGGTTTAGGTGTACCTGCGTAGCGCGTTAGGTTTTGATATACATATTAGTGTTGACAGATGTTAATTGCGTATAAACGTCACCCGTCCCTTGCTCTGATCATTCTGCTGTGGTAGCTTTCTATTGCATCGCGGTGCAACTATGAGGTGTGTATTGAGATATCTAAGTGTATATATAGGTGCCACAAAGGTATGTACATGTACAAGAGAGCGTGGTGTGACGAGTCGCCTACGCCCGTAGCACTTTGCAACGATTGCTTTGCGTATGGAAGAGGACATTTTCTTCTTGCTCTAGATGCGCAAATGAATGGTTTACATGATTTGCTGTGGCTATACTACAATACTGCAAGTTCCTTGTCTCCATTCCTTCTTTCGGAAGGATTTCTACGTCTGCTTTCACTATTTTGGTTTCTTTGTTATGCCCGAAGCTGGCGATTTCCTTCGTTTATTCCATACTAGCACGGATTTTGAGGGATGTCTATGCTGGTATCACCACGCCAGATACACTAGAAACAAGAAGATCTGGCGTGATGAACAGTTTGCATTCCACCCAGAGCTATAGCTAGGTAATCTTCCAACCTCCAGGTCCCTCTTTTCTTGACATTACACGTATTCTGGGGATACTTGAAGGAGCTTTTGAGGGTATGGCTACATTGTTTGCAATGTCATATCGGTTTATAGAGTAGGTGTTTGGTAGAGGAAGGTATAACAATCTTTATGGCGAAGAACGGGACTCTAGTTACATGAGTCTCGCCACGTGAGTGAATGGCCTGGCCTCAAAGGTTGGACACGAGGAGGGGCGCGGCTGGGCTCATTGACACAGGTCAAGATGTGCTATTATGTTCGCTGGGGGCGAAAAGAGTTTCTAGAAGGTATCAACGGTAATTTGCAAAACACGGTTCTGGAACTCCCCACCAAATCTCCGCAATGAGTGAAATCATCAAAGAGAGATGAAATGAATATCATTGGCGCACAGAGAGTCTGAAGAAGCCGGCCGTGCAAGTGGCCTGTTAGGTTTCACCACAACGGCTAAAATAGTAACCACTGTGATAAGTGGTACCTTCCACGGAACGACCTGCTGTTTCTCGCTGTATCGAAACAAACTTTGGAGAGTAATTTTCTTTTACTAACTGGAAAGGGCACGTGGGAGCTACTTTTACCAAATCTTCCTCGCATATATAACGTCTTCTCTCTCCATCATTTCGTCAAACTTTGCCGTTACCTCCACAAGACTTTTCCGCCTCCGCGCCCAACATTTGGCGCCCTCCACACCTACCCAATTTGACCCCTGCACACTACCCCACCTCTGTCCTGTCAAGTAGGTATACCTTCCACTGATAATCTGTTTCCACTCACCATGCCGCCCACCACGTGCGAGAAGCTCCCTCCGGCACTCGTTCGATACACGAGTGGTCGATTCCAGAAGGCGATCGAAAGTCTAGCCTACCAAGGTAACTTCGCCTCTAGGCTGACGTTTCCTCCCCCCAAGCTGATCATTCTTGATGTAGCGTTGATTCAAGTTGCTGAAGAAGACGAAGATGCTACATCTGCTTCTTCCATTCACCAGACTGACTATCGCGCTCGCGGCCGATGCGCTGAGTCAACCCCTTCCACGCGTCCTTCGTCCACGTCGACATCAGCACTAGCGGAATCAGCCTCTCAGGACAGCGCCGCTGAAGCTACTCCGTCGTCTTCAAGCCTCAGACAGCTATCCATAGCTGAATTCTTGGCGAAGACGGACAAGGACTTGAAGCTTCCGCCGAAAGACCGTAAGTAGCATACTAAATATCACGCTATTATCATATACTGATTCACTTATGTATAGTCCATCTCGACGGTCCCTTCATGCCTGGCATGAATCATTCGACCAACGACGATATCCACGCTGAGAGTGTACGACCCAAAGCTTCGACTTCACTTCTCAACCCAAGAGCTTGCTCTTTCGCTCCAATGAAGGCGCAGGCGAACTCGCTCGATCGCGCGCCTGCTCATGCAGTAATTGACCTCCATGCTGTTAACTTGAAGTTCCAACCACTGCCCTCCACATCAGCTGATGGTGTCCAAGAGACTATGCGCCAGCACGATGGAGCTGAGCGAGATCTCGCGGACGCCTTGAATAAGGAGATGGATGCCGAGGAAACTCTTAACGATATTGTGACCGCTGCAATCAAACAATCATCCAGGGCTCATTCTGCGGCACATCTTCCTCAACAGCAACCCCATTCCGAAACACTCTTCGGAACCGAGCCCCAGGAGATTGACGCGGTCAAGGATACTTCCCATACTCTCCTATCTGAACACACCAAGCTCGACGAAAACAAGAGTTCACAGTCTGATATGCGAAGCCTTTCTGTGGATAGTCCGGTCAACAAAGAGCAAGCGCCTCTACCTTCCGAAGGACAAAGCATGGCTGATCGCCTGACGATCGGATTCGATGGCAAACCCGAGAGGGAGGTTTATCACAGATCGACGCTATGCCGGAGATGGAGCGTGGACAGGTACTACGATGAGGACAAAGAGTATGATTCGTCCGACTCATAGCCTGATGAAGACTCTGAAAACTATGAGGAGGATGATAACATCGGCTATGACCTGCTGAACAAGTGCCTGTGAAGAGCATACACAAAACCATCATATCAATCTAGCAATCCTAGCCGCGTACCAATGTGGTGTAGGGAAGGACCATGGGTGCGGTTTGCTGGTACCTTGCGGCGCGCATGAAAGGTGCATGGCAATATTCATAGATATGCCCGAGAACAAGATATGATTGCTTAGAGTAGAGGCATTGAGGCATACTACCAGTGGTGGAATTGGAACCAATTACTTGTTCGGGAAAGTCTTGGCTGTGCGCAAAAGATGTGGAAGGCAGAGAGGTTGCGGCCAAAATTGCCATGGCGGTTTAACCATGGGAAGTAAGGTTTCAGTTAAACTGGCTACAACTTAGGCGCAACCCTCTCCGTCTTCCACACCTTTTGCACCCTGCGAAGACTTGCCCGAACAAGCATCTGATCACGTGTCAGCCCCTTTCTATGTCGCGAGTGAGGCCCAGATTAAGCTCTTTACCTACAAGTAGCTTACCCATTCACTGAAAACGTGCAGTAGTTTTCATTTTCTACACCCAAGGTAGCAAACCTGACAGTGCGAGGGTTCTACAGCCACCTATTAGCTTGAACCGAATGCCAGCCCTGTCTAATCAAAGAAAGCTTTTAGCTTGCGAACCAACTTCTACCAAGCCGTCAAACACCCCAGGGCTCAGATCCCAGTCCTAACCCAGAAACCCTTGTCTCTTACGACGCTATAGCTAACACCGGTCCGATATGTCCCGTCAATCAATCACGGAGATTGAAAGCTTTTACCTCTAGCTCGACAAGACGAAATATGTACAGTGGTGAGGTGTCTATTATATATCAGCAACGGCCAGGAACCCGTACCAGGATGGGAATCTGGCGACTGGCGCGTAAGTCTTGCGATCTGCCGTTATGGAAAATGATACTGGGGGCACAATCCGTGGCGATGATGCTGAATATATTCCGCCAATATGAGAGCTAACGCTCAAACAACACAGAGATTCCCATCATGACTCGGATTCAATTATCGTCATGTCTGGGCCATTTCAGCAGTAGCATTCACAAACAACGCACGATGAGCCACATGGAGGACTTGTGCTAACTAGAATGTTATCTTTGATCAAAACTTATATACGACAAAAGAAATTCCGATAAGATCCAGTATACAACGTTCCACGTGGAGATCCGAAGACGAAGCAGACGAAAGTAAAGACATCTTGGAACTAGCCTCGATCTTGCACAGCTGAGTCCCTCACACCACTTTTTTTAAAATATCGGGCCACTTGAGAAACCACAACTGGGAGGAGGAAAGGGAGTAGTATAGGGTGTTCGGAGCGATATTGTTCCCGATGTCGTGACGTCACGTGGAGTCGCTTGGCAACCGGGGTCCGCCTGGGCATTTACGCCAGCTCTCTAGCTTAGCGTGCCCGTAAAGTCACGTGGTGAACAGATTCGGGAAACCAGACATAAACTCCCCGCGCCGACCGGAAGAGCCAGAACTTTCATCTTCATCGACACCCCCCACCTGAGAACCTCAACATACAACCACCACTCACATCCTGAGTAATCGTGTTGCTCACTTGTTAGTACATATCCATATTAGTGTCTCGATGTCATTTATTGCTCCCGCGTACCCCCGGTTCAACGCAGCGGCTGCGATGGCGGCGGAGCATCGCGCCGCTCAGGCTGCTCGTCCTCCTCCAGCATCCATGCTCCAGCCTACCTTCCGGTCAGCAGCTATCGTAGACGACAACTTCTTGATGCGTCACTTTCCAAGCGGTCTCAACCTCCACGACGCCATCGAGGCTATTCATCCGTCTACCACTACCTCTGGAACTCGTCTTCAATTTGGGGACGCGCCAGCAACATCCTCAGCCCCAAACGTATCGATGCCTCCTTTCCAAGGGACCCAGGCCATGCGCCGCCCCATGGATGAGCCGCCAGCTTACCGGACTAAAGCTCAGCCGCCATCAGCTGTATCAGATCATCCTGCTGAGCAGCTGAAGGCAATGCTGCACATTGGTAAGTGTTCCACGCAATCATTGTCAACATCTATGGGACTGAACAGAGCTAGGAGAGTCTCTGGAGGCGCGGCTTCGTCGCGAACTCAGGAAGAACACCCCCTCACCCCCCGAGGCACTTGAAGTCCGACTGCTTCGCCAGTTGCGTGGAAGCGTAGCCACTCCCTCGAATACACCCCCTAATATACCCTCCGACTATCGCGACCATCAGTGGCTTCCCCCATTTTCTGCGGCTAGTCAGTCTTCTGTACAGTCTCGCCCGACTTCACCGGGAAATGGAAGCGATACGTCCTCAAACACGTCGAGCCTGGGCCCATGCAGCTCGGTTTCACAAAAGCAGGGCGCCTCGATGTCAGCGTCTCCGTTCACTCTTGGTAAGGCTGTGGACTCCGCTATAATCGGTAAGCATTAGCCCATAGCAGACCGCAAGTCTCGTTTTTCATTACTAATACTGCTGGACGTCTAGATACTGGCAATGTTCGCCCTCGACCTAGTATCGATACCCCTCCATCTTCCATCACCGCTAGTACTCCTCTCGCCTGCGACAACTCCGATGTCCTTCGCGAGGCGCTAGTCACAAAAGCCAAATATGACGCTCTTCAAGAGGAACTCATCACGGCCAGGAAAGAGACGGCTGATGCGCTGGCAGCTAAAGCCAAAGTGGACGAGATACTGCAAGCGAAGGCGATTGAGGAAGAGCAGGAAGACGCACTCCGCGCAAGCTTCGCAAAGTTGCCAAGGCCGGGAGCGCCCGTCGAGCTACGCGAGCTGAGAGGTCACTACACTCGACTGAGGAAGGAGAAAGATCAGCTGAAGAAGGAGAACGATGAGCTCAAGAAAGAGCTTCGCGAATGCGACAAGGCGTGCGACTTCCTCGCTAAAGACCACCAGAAGATGGATCACGAGAAACATCACATTATCCATGAGGCAAACGCCCAAACCGCGCTGTTCCTAGAAGAGCGGGCGGAGGCGAAGACCGCGTTGAGGCGCATCCGTTCCGAGGTTCGCTTATTCCGGGCAATGTTGGCGGATAGGAATGAGCAACTTGAAGAAAAGACGAAGGAGGCCGAGCGCTGGAAGGGGTACTTGGAAGACTTCCAAGGCTTCCTCGACGTTGCTAAGGTTGAGCTCGGTCCGGAATCTAACTACATGCAAGACAAGTTAGAGGAGGAAATCGATGAGCGGGACACAGTCGATTACCTGAAGGGGCTTGATGAGGAGGTTGCTCAGGAGGTGTCTTCGTTCATCCAATTCGGCCGCGAATTCCCCTCCCCTCCATCGCATGATCCGGACAACGACCCGGATCCAGATGCTGATCCTGCTCCTTTCGATGACCCATTGGCCCTCCGTGGTGGAATCGGCTGGTTCAGGGATGCTGAGGACGTGAAGGACTCAACGCCGAGAGAGCAAGAACGTCTGCAGGAACGCCTGCGACTCTTGCTCAGCAACAAAGAGAACATTGCGCGTGAAATAGTCTCTGGGGGCTACGGATCGAATGAAGAGTATTCGGCAGAAGAGATCTCTAAATTGCTCGACATAATCCTTTCGGGAATGGATAAAGCGAGGCACAAGATTGTCAATCCAGCCATCTACAAGGGATATAAACCGACGGGCTACAAAGCCTACGACGGGCCCGAAGTGAAGGGAAGTACTGAGACGCCGTCGGAGGAGCACATGGAGGCGAACAATGAAGAGCTGGAGGAGGAACAAGTGGAAGAAGAGGGCGATGGTAAAGAGTCTGCCCAAGAGACAGAATTTGAGAGCGATGATGAAGAGTCTGCCGGAGAGACGGAGTATGAGAGCCATGGCGAAGAGTCTGACGAAGAGACAGAAGATAAGAGCGATGAGGATGAACTCTAGATATTATGCGCTCTCTTCATACGTTTTGATCAGTTCGTTGATCAATTGTAGCGCTTCTTCATCATTAGTCCATATTCAAAACGGTTCAGCTGCATCGGTAGTATGAGGGCTCAGGCCGACGTATATACGTATTCAGGTCCCAATTCTATACCCTTTGAATTGTGATAGAAGTGTTTGCTCTCTTGCCATCTGGCCAGTGATGTTTGAGGGGCCCTGATCCACCGGAATATATGGAATATGATCTGAAGGTCAGAACTCAGGATTAGCTGTATCGAACCGAGCCATTAGCGATGTTGACATTGTGTGGAAGCTTGTAGGCGTGTTGCAAACTTGGAGAGCAGGAGAATGTGCCCCGATAGTCCAGAACTTACGACAACATCAAATATGAATGTGTTCCGTTTGGTAGAGATTGTATATTTGATTCTCTCATTATAGACCCGTCGTTTCAAGTTCTATGCACATTCCACGTCGTCTAACCTCCTTAGTCCCCAATATACCACCAAAGCCATAACTAACGCGTAGAGTGACATCGAGAGTTTGATGCCCAAAGGTATGCACATTGAATAAGTGAATACACACTGTATCGATTATAACTCGCCCGGCGCCCGACGCCCGGCAGCAGGCGCCGCCAAAGGACCAGGCACACAGGCACACCACACGTGATACGCGTGGAGGCTGTCAAGACAGTGAATCCAGCCAATTTGACGGGCGTAAAAAGCTCGCCCCGAACGCAGAACCTCGAGGATTCATCACACCTAGACACCACACCTGGCAACACCACCACCATCTCTGGTGTACCTATCCACCCTCATCACCTCCCACTTTGTTAGCATGTCTTCTTCTAGCTTCTCTTCTTCTATCCCACTAGATTTCCCGCACGACATCGCAAAGTCGCAGAATATGAACGTCCCCCCTCCTCGACAACGCAAAGCCAAGATGTTGGGCCGGGAATTGCTTACGTCCCATCCATACCATACGCAAGAGGTAGTGAGCATTATGTCGGAAGTCATGGAGGCGCGTATCGCAGCGGCCCAACGAGCAGAAAATCAACAGAGCTCTGCCGATATTTTCACTCCTGCCGCGCGCCAGGGCATTGGTTTCTTGGTAGATAAGTTCGTGAGGGAGGAAGTATTGAAGCAGAGCTCCCTGGTAGAAGAATGCGTGAAGAAAGAAGTCTCCAAACGTAAGCCCCATCCCCTACTACAGTTCAACTTGATCTAACAGGAAACATAGACGTGTCCGAATACCTTTCCATTCTCGGCGCATCCGCTACAGTCACCACGGAGTCCACTCCTCAGCCTAGCTCTGGCACAAGCTCCCCAAAGCCCCCGTCGTCAGCGACTGCACCTCCTTCTTACGATCATTCACCAGAGGAGGGAGAGCGCATACGCGTCTTGGATCCGGACACCCCTCAGTCTGGTCTACCACAGGGTACGCAATACAATCAACATGAGCTCACCCTGGTCTCTCTAATCGATGATGGTATAGGCAACGAGAACCCGCGCTCGTCCGTAGTCAATACTACGGACACTATTCATGTCGTCAACGAAGTCTGCCCTGGAACCAAGGACAAACCCGAGACCAAGACCATTGTTATTGCACCACCATCACCCGACAAGGAACGCAGCTACGAGTCTCAGACCCCTATCCGAGACGGCCATCAATCCGTCTCAAAGAATGAGGAAGAGCCGGTGCCGCCCATGTGCCCACGTTGCCCGGCGCTGGAGGCCAAGTGTGGCAAGCTGAAGAAGAAAGCAGACAAAAACCTGAAGCTGGCTAACGCCAACATCCAAAACGTTAACGACCTGCAGGACTTGGTCGACGAATTGGAGGACCAGATCAAAGACTGCTGCTACAATCAGGACGACGACACCGAGCTATCCGTGGGTGAGCTGACACTCTCGGAGAAGAAGGAAGGCGTCGTGAAGGTGGTGACGAGGTATCGTCAACAGCTGGTGGAGGGCCGCGTGGAAATGCGCGAGCTTCGGCAGCAAGTCAATGAACAGAATGAACAACTCGCGGAGCTGAATCAGGAGAAAGCGAAGCAACAAGAGCAGATCGTGGAGCTGTGGGAGCAGCTTCGTCAGCGAGATCATGCCGGAAAAGAGGATCCTGTGGTGATCTGGAACGTCGCACCCCGTCCCGCCCCTGGGGACGACTTCACCTACCATAATACCCCTACCCTTGCTAAGCGACTGAGGGACGGCGAACGTCAGGAATCGGAGCATGAACTGACCGAGAGCGCAGTTAGCTCTATCACCGACTCTATCATCGTCACGCAAGAGGAGGCTGCGGCTGCAAAAGCTGAGCCAGGAGAGGATGCTAAGCCGAAACAGGACGCTGTTGCAGGTGCTGATCCAGAAGAAGATACCACGAATGAGGTTCGTGATGCTATTCAGGACACCATGAAAGTCTCCGACCTGCCCGTTCCTATCACGTCTCCCGACGCTATCCAGCACAACATCACCCAGCAGGAGCATCAGGACCGCCTCCCGTATGGGGCTGAGTCCCAGTCACAGTATAGCGAAGTTGTCGCCGACATCATCGCTCCCGGCAGTATCCCTAACACCCTTACCACCGATCATGCCACACATCACGCCGCGATCCAAATGCCCGCACCAGCCCTCGCCTTCCCCTCGGGCAACCTTCACCAACAACAATTTGCACTTGCCAATCTCAACGCAGACGCAGTGCCGGATGTTGAGCCTCCCACTGCTTTTGGAAACGTCCGCACCGCGATTACACACAACTATCGCTCCCAGGCCGCTTTCAACCCATTTGGTGCCCCTCGCGCAGCGGCCATTGGATTCGGGGCTGGACGCCCTGTGGCTAATGACCTTCTTGCAGATACTCTCCCAGACGGGGACTGCTCCGGGGACTTCGGGGCCACCCACCGCCCTGCGCAATACAACACCTTTTCTTTCGATTCTCTTGGTCCGGCAACTGGAACAATGCGCCCAGTCTCTATCTCCGGCGGACACCCAGGGTCCTTGGACAACGGCGTCACTGGCACTAGCCGTCCGGCACCTACTGTCGGTGGACAAGGTGCTACCCCTGGATGCGGACGGGTGAACGGATTGGGATTCTCGGGACTTCCAATCAGCTCGCTATTTGCACAAGCACCTATGGCCCCACCTACTGCACCGGGCATGGCGAGTCCTCCGGGCCCCCTACCGCCGAAATCTCGTTTCTTCTGAGTTTAATGCGCGAATGATGTTTTTTCACGATTAGCGAACGATCCCTTTTCTTTCTTTTCCTGTTGTTCTACTATACTACGAGTAGAATGTGTGCGAGCGGCATTGTTCAGGCGAATTGTTCCAGCGCGATAGAGGCCTCGATTGCGGATTGGCGGCTTCATCGCTTTATGATACCCTTCTTTTCTCTTGCGAGTAGCTAGATAATCAAATTTGTCATATGACATGAGACGTTTAACTTCGTCCTTTTATAACGTGATTGAGAAACGAGTGTCTAACGTGACTTCTAGGAAACACGATACAGATCTAGGAACCAGAACTCATGCAACAACCTCCAGGTAACTACGGTCATATATTGCCGTCCGCTAGGATTTTTTGCCAATCAGGTCCTGGATCCTGGAGTCGAAGGGAGATATCTCTCTCGGTCAATGGATTAAAAGAGCTAATTAATTGAATGAATGAAATCAACAATCGATCTAGTGTAGGTTGAACTTCTTCGACATAGAGCAAACACCGGGGGATGTTGCCTCGAGACCGCTGAGTAAACGCTGGCAAACGGTAACCTATGACTCTGTGCACTAACAACACCAAACTAATGCACACACGCTTCTCCCATGCTCCCATTCGGCCCCTTCCAACTCACAGATCACAGGAGCAATCATGCTTCCTGATATATCACACCTTCGCGTCTTCAATGTTATGCAACAGTAGCCCAAACGACATGCCGCCAAGTGCCAAACTCAATCACTAAGTCAAGTTTGCGGATAACCGATAATTTGCGCAGCCCCCTCGACGGGACTTAACCACTCCAGTCGTCTATCAGTGTAAATCTCTGCCTCAGGTTTCCGTTCATTCAAAATCCCGTCGTCATCAAATATTCCTGCTCGGACGACCGTAGTATCGTCAGGTTCTCCGTCAGATTTGATCTTGTGTCCAAAAAGCGGCGTGCCTAGCAATTTCGTCAAAACTTCCTTCTCAAGTTCAATCTGGTAATACTAACCACAGTCAGGACAGAAATAGTTCTTGATAGGATTTCCACTGTCCGCTGTTTTTGGCACTTCTTTCGGACTTCCGGAGATCTTTAGATCTGCGGTTTTGACGACGAAGTTGTACGTGTAGGGTGACCCGGTAAGCTTACGACAATCGTGACAGTGGCAGAGTACCTGAAGGAAAATCAAATTAGGTAAGTTCACCGAAGCACTGAATCCCGGGGTTTACTAGCCGATGTCAGAGGTTGACCATTATATTCGACTCGAACGTGCCCGCAGAAACAGCCGCCGACAGCCATTTTTATAGAGTAGTTTCGGTAGTGTTAGAAGCGTTTCATGAATGAGACTTTGAGAAGTGAGTAACTGGCTGGCTATAAGTACGTCCAGATTAGCATCTGACTAAGCTGACTTGGCCCCCATTAATAAAGTGTTGAGCGAACCTATCCCAACCGCGGGAACCACTAGACCTAAATTATTTTGACAATGACTCATTGTTCATCTACCGGATAACTTCGGCACGCTGGTTTCCTCGTGCTTTACAGTTTCAAACGTTGAGTTATTTTTAAACTTAAGAGAGGCTCTATGCTATAGCCCCAAAACCTAAGGACAGGTTGATAATCATAATCAAACAGGTGTGATATTAATAGTCACGTGATGCATGAACTACGACGATAAGATCTGACGACCCTTTAAAAGAATCTGGCCGACCTACATACACTAAGGAGAAACCCCAGGCAGGCCTACCATTCGCTTGATCTATTGCTGGAACGGGTTCTTACAGCAAATGTATACATCACGTGCACGATCCCTGCAAAGTATCCAGGGGCAGTAGCTATAGTAACTTTTGACGCTGTTAGTAACATGGTTGACGCTAAGATTTCCGGCACGTATGGCGAACGTTACTCTTGCAACATAGAGGCCGGCGATTCTCAGGGCGTTTATACTACATACATACAGTAGCTGGTAGCATTAGGAAAGACAATCATTAAAACAGTTACCTATTTGATGCCCAAACTCGTATGAATGCGCGGGCTTAGCACATGGTTAGAAGCAAGTATGCCTTGATTTACGCTCTGTTACGCAGATTGATGGATGTCCTGTCCGTCTTCGTCCTTATTTTGCCTTCGCTCTTCTTTTACCTTTGCTCTTTTTAATCTACTTAGTAGACAGCTTGATGCAATTCACACAGAACAATCGCTGCAGCCTGTCTATCCTTTTCTGATCTCGTCAAGTACGCTTGCAGTCCTTTGTGGGCGCTGGCCTGCTCCACTACAGATTGAGTCTCAAAGTGATACGTTTATACTCCACATCACGACACTTGGGTTGCCAATAATTCACACAATGTATCATAAGTTTGTGATATGGAAAGATACGTAGATAAACAGTTTTGAGAGATGCAGGCGCAGTAGGACTTTCATTGTTCAGTCATGGTAGTGCATGACACCTGTTCACACGAAGGCAACATCACTACTTAATCTTACTTGAACTCAATCATCTTAATCTATACATTAGATGTATCAATTGGGGCTTGGACAGTCGCAAAAGCATGTAAAAGTACCTACCGTCACGCTGAGCGTGGATTATGGAGCCCAGAAGATGTCTTAGACTGAGAGTAAGAAGTTTAACAGTATAGTATCAGAGGGAGTCGTCCAAAGAATCTGCCCGCTAAGGTAACATAATACGGACGCTGGACAGATCGTCCATCATGCCTGAACAATTATGGCTGTATATTCGAGCCACTTTGGGGATATATCTAAACAATTCCCATCATATCCTTGAACAATGTTGCGTATGTGAGGACAGAGGGCCGGTATTCCATCACGTGAAACGCTTGACAATCATCAGCAAAGGTGGATTCACTCGGGCTGGCAGGAAATATATTTCGCACGCCCGAGGCAGGACTTCGAGGCTCCATCACACTCACAACCACTTCAACCACCCACTGTTGTTTGTGTATCCCAACACAGTCATCACCAACCCCAACACCTCATCCTTCCAGCATTTTAGATCGCAGCACTACCAACCCGCAGAATAGCTCACGTCAAGATGTCGCGTTCCCATGCTGCTGATCGCCGTGCGGCTTCCCAGCCCGTTGCAGATGCCTTCAGTAAGTCAACTCGTGGACGAAACATTGATTGCCGCTTTGTCTCACAGCTTGTAGGAGGTCGTCAGCGCCAGCGCCAGCATCACCCAACGATAGGAGGTGATAGCGGTCTCTCCGCCGCGGCCGTCCAAGCCACTGCAAAGATGTACAAAGAGTCCGTGGCCGAAGAAGCTAGGAAGTGTAGGTCGCCTCATAATCGTGCAGATCGCGCTTCCGCTGACAATCATCCAGACCTAGAGCCAATCTTGAACGGGGCGAACTATACGATCTATATCCAATCCTCTACCGGATCCTCCCCGGTGGCGACCGATTCCAATTCGTCCTCGGTTCAGTGCGCTCCGTCGTCGGCCTCGTCTGTATCTCTATTCCTCGAGCCCCAGTACGAGGCCGTCGCCATCCCTCCGCCATATCCTCGTGTTCGTGGCTACGTACCCACGAACCACCAGGGCCGACCTCATGACCCTGGCGTCGGATCTGGACATTCACCACCAGACAACCAACAAAGCCACCATCAACATGCTCGCAACGTCCACCATTCAGCACCTGCGGACGTGCCAATGTGGTACATCTTCGAGCTGGACGGAGCGGTCCAGCTCCTTCATGAGCAACTCGAGGTACTGAAGAAGACATTGGGCGAGCATGAGGAGCACGCGGTCATCAGCACCACGCATATTGGTCATATGCAAGAGAAGATGCACGAGGAAGATAATGAACTCGCTATACTTCGAGGGCAGGTCCAGGAATTCTCACTGCAAATTTCCGACCTGCAAGATCAACTCACCATGAGCGCGGGGCACTTCAATGCCAAGTGTGATGAACTTGAAGACGTTCAAAACGAGATCTGCGGCCTCGAAGAGGATTTGACGAAGCTCCGGAAGGAGAAGGACGAGGAGAACGCACGCCTTCGGAAGTCTAATCAGATGTTCATGGGCCTACACAAGTTGCAGAAGGATCGTGCAGATCTGGCATTGGCTGGTGTACCCATCAGCGATGATAAGGCGACATCGGTTATGCAGCAAGAAATCGACGAGAAAGATCTTGAGATTTCTCAGCTTCGACAACAAATCTCTACCCTTCAGGTCGAGAACGAGAACCTTGTTGTCTCCAACCATGCAGAGGTCATGCGTACGACCGGAGCACATTGGGATTTAGTTCAATGCTTGCGCCGAGATCAAGAGCCAGTCATTCCGAAACCGAAGGTGGTTCAGCTTTTGGAGACCGAGAATTATGACAATCTCCCAATCGGCTACACCGTCGAAAATTGCCTGCCGGTCGCCAAGTACGGCCGTGTGCAAGTCTTGACGACAGGTGACGCCCCATACACTGGCCCCATGCGTCCAGCGACTCCATTGACCCAGAAAGAACGCAACGGCATCATGGAGCAAAACGAGTTGCTCTTGCAATTCTGGCAGTGGCGCAACCCGATTGTTGAAGGTCTGGACGTCCCCGACATTATCAGGGAACACTTTGAGAAGCTGGACGAAGAGGCCTCCGAAAAGGAGCGTCGCGAGGCAGCGCAAGCTGAGGCAGAACATGTCCGCCCCAGGCTGCCTGGGCATGATCAGCTCTATGACGCGAACGCGTATATCGACGCCATGTCCATGCCATCTGCTCCTTGCTCTCCTGTTCCCGCTCCTCCTCCATCTCCTCCTCTATCTCCGTCTTCAGCTCCACCTGCCTTTCCCCCTCGGTATGATACCTACCCTCCGGACCGCTCGGAGCTTCCTATGGTTCCAAAACTACCATCCCGCACCGATGAGGCATGGTCGGTAGAGAGGCTCGAGACTGCCTATCAAATGAGCAGCTATGCTATCAATCTTGGCCGGGCACGCAACCGTCAACCCATCGTGTCCACATTTACCAGCTCTCGTGGTAGCCAGACCTCAAAAGCAGAGCGGATCAAGCAACGAGCAAATGGACGGGTTCAAGTCAGCGCCTTTGGTAGCCCATACCGTGTCCCCATCGGGTTCGAAAGGAGCACCATCATCACAGCGCCAATTGCTGCACCCGTCGCAGTACCTTCTTCGCAGCGGCACCTGTGACTGCAGCACCCTTGGTGTGGGGTATCAGTCCGCAAAAGCATGACTATGTTATACCAATGTTTGTTGGTAAGTAAGCCTCAGCGCCGTTAGTCTTCGGGCGGTATTGGGGTATCGACGCGGCGTGATATAACCATGAGACTTCATCTTGTCACTGGCACGCAGACAACATTTGCAGTTTGCTCCTTAACTTGCGTCTTTTACTCCTGTCACGAGAGGAGTAGTATGGGCAGATGTTTGTTTGATTTCGTTTGCTTCTTATTTTTTCAGATCCTATAGAATGGCTGCGAGGGAATCATTACAGGAGTTTTGGCGTATGGCATGAACTATGGGTTTGGGTTTCGTCCCCTGAAGTCGAGTACCGATACCTTGGATGTCGCCGAAGAGCGACTCGCTTATGGACTAGATTGAATGAATGCGTATATGAACAACATATCTTCCCGTACGTGATCTAATTGAGAGTGATAGGGGAGAATTGATAAAGCAACGTGCTTTCTACGAGTACTATACGCCTTGAATTCACCTCCGCAAAATGGCGCCTAGAGCTTTGTAAGAAAACGACGTAGTAAACAGTAAACCCGCCCTGGCGCGACTGCGACTTTCATCACGGACAAAACGTGCCACTCCCGGAGAGTGAATTCTCTCGACCTGGCAGGTGTATATAAAGTTAGCTCTTCTGCGGGAAACCCTGAACCTTTCAACTACATCACACAACTACTTGGATGCCCACCCCACACACCACCGTCCACACAGTTGTTTAGATATTGCACCACAACCTTCCACCGCCCTCTTATCTTCCGACATTATTACATTCCGCTACTCTCATCAAACCTTGGAGCAGCGTTCTTACGCAATGTCGAGCGCCAACCGTCAACCACCCGATGAGGTAGTCGCGTACCTCGCTTCTGTCGGCTTGTATGAAACTGGTCCTCGCCCATCGCCGAAGAAAAGTCCAAATATGAGCGGCACGACTGCGACTTCTGCCAAAGCCGCCGTCGACCAGACTGGACTTATCTATTCCAGGGCAGTAGAGAAGATTGCCGAGCGAAGTAAGTGGCCTTCTAACTGCATAGACAGCACAAACCCGCATTGGCTAACCAAGAATCCTGTAGATGTTCGGCTGGCGCTTCAAGCCATGGGTGCGTCCCCCCGCCAGGACTCCACCAATTCGTCGAAGAACGCGGTGCGATCTAGCCTCTGGTCCCCTCCCCATCACCGCCTTCCTTCATCCGCCTCTTCCGTATCTGCTGTAGCTATGCTGCTGTCTCGTCCTTTCGCATACAACGCCACGTACGCCTACGAGCTCGAAGGTGAAGTCCAGATCCTGCGCGACCTTGTCAAGGCCGCCGAGCAGAATGCCAAAGAGAAGAAAGAAGAGGCTATCATTCACGCCGGACACAACAACGCGATGCGAGAAGAATCGGCCACCAAGGATGCCAAAATCACCGCGCTGCAACGTCTTCTCGCAGAAGTCCAACAAAACGCGAAGACTGCGCAGGAAGAAGCTGCCATGAATGCGGGCCGCGCGAACGCTCTGGCTGAAGCGCTGGACGATGCCCAGGATGAGGTGGCCTGCCTCGAAAAAGAGGTGAATGATCTCAAGGAAGAGGAACCTCGAGACGAATTGATTCAACGCCTCACCAAGTTCTGGAAGGAACATCACGAAGACGAATTGGGTTTCCAAGAGGAGTTGTATAGTATCCGAGGTGCCCAGATGAAGGACGCTCGCGAAGAAATCGCCTGCCTCAAAAAGGAGGTGAATGATCTCAAGGAAGACCGAGACCAGATGCTCGCCGACAACTATGAAGAAAACGAACGTCTCGCCTTGTGCTGGGAAACTCGGTACAATGAGCTCTGGGAGGAGCAAAACGAGTTGCTTCTTGCGCATGATGACCGAACTGAGAAGGTCTACGTCCGTCCGTTGAAGCGCTGGTTCCTGGGCGCGCTTCCCAAGAGGTCGTCGAATTGTGATGAGGTTGTCGAAGCGTGGATGACCGGAAACGAGGAGGCGGAAGACGACACACATGATGACGACGACGCCTGTTCTGACGTGTCTTCAATCCTTGGGCTAAGCGCGATTGCGATCTCCGAGCCTGAGGAAACCGATCTCAAAGAAATTGGGGATATCGATCCCAAAATCGCTGCCATATTCTATGGTTCCTCCAACGCCGAGGAGGCTCATGCTCCGGCTGAGCTGGACGAGGCCGAACCCGCTCTAGTTCTTCCTAGGATCGAGGCCGTGGCGTCGCATGACGAGGCCCACCCGCCGTCTTCCAGCGATCGTCTAGATAACCAGGGCTGGTTCAAGGCTCGCGTCGCAAAGGAGGCCGCCAAGGCCACAGCCAACGCTGAGACCGGCGAGCCCATTCCAATCAAGGCCACCAAGGCCGTTCCAGCCCAGTACTTTGACCCCAGCTTGGCGAGCCACGGGCTTGAAGGCCTCGACGACCCCTTCATCACGCACGAGCCCACGGTCGGCGGAGCAGCCAACCCACCTTCCTACAGCCTTACTATCCCACCAGCGCGCGGACTTGTTCTCAATATGAAGAACAATGGGCCAGTCGGATGGGTGAAGGATTACGACTCTCTGCCACCCACACCATGCCCCTCCACCAAGGTCCGCGCAAACCGCGCGCCACGCTTCGTGCGCCCCTCGCGCCTCAACCCACCCACTCCCTCTACCCGCTACTCCCCCCCTCACGTCACTATCCCGGGCATTCCACTACCTCCCCGACGTGCCGTAAAGGCTCCGGGCTGGGGCTCCATGCGCCCTGCCGTCTCGATGACCGCGCACCCGTTTTCAGACCCGTACAATCCCACTCCTCCTGACCCCTTCGTCACCGCGCCCGCGACGCCTCCCAACCCTTTCTATTGGGGTGTTGAGCAGGACGAGTACGTAGAGCGGATGCAGATGGTGCAGCGACAGCGGCAGTATGTCGCTAATCAGGCGGCGGAGCGGCCCCATGGTGTTATGCCGCAGATGCAGCAACAACGCTTCGTTCCTATTCAGGCGATGGAGGAGCCACGCTTCGTCCCTGTTCAGGCAGTAGAGGGGCCATATGGTCTCGTGCCGCAGATGGAGGAGCCGGTCGTGCCGATTGCTGCTGTGCCGTGGGGGTATGTGCCACCGCAGGACTACAAGGCGCCCTCGGGGGTTTCCAACCTCCAACGCCGTGTGAGGCAGTGGTGGTAGGCGTATGATATGGTGTGGTTGCGAGAACTTCTTTTCTTTTCTTTCGAACGTATGCTGAGGCCGAGGCCCGAGCTGATAAGTTTTATTTCCGTTCTTGTACTTACTCCCACAGATTGGTTGCGAGGGAGGTATTAACGGCCTATGTTTTTTTTCCTTTTGTTCTTGTTTCTTGATATAATGATTATGAGCGATAGGGACCCTGGCGTTGTGGGTCTATGAACGGATGGGGAAAGGGTTTGTGTCTCCATAGAGGGATGCAATACCCTGGGTATCGCGGGCGAGCGATCGGTTCATGGACGGGTTTGTGTGGCTTCTTCGGGCATGCAATACCCTAGACGTCGCGGGCGAGCGACTGTCGATAGAATGAAATCAAAACAGTATGATATGTTATTCTTCATGTGCGTGATATAATTGACGTGACTCAGATATTAGATGCGACTGATGTGACTTTCGAAGGGTTTAAAAATGCTTTGAAGCCACTCCAGAGTATGGGAGGTAAAAGTCTAAAAATGTCACGGAACGAAGCCTAGAGATTGAGTGCGAAAGAGACGGAAATTGCATGCCCTGAAAAGCTCTTGGAGCAACCCTGGGCATATTCAACCTATCTCTTTTCCAAACGGTTTTGATCCAGACTTGGGGATTTTGACGTTGAGATTTGAACACGGAATTATAAATATGAAGACACGAACCTACATTCTGACCGTCTATGTCTATCTATTTTCTACACCTTTTCTCATGATCAAGGCGCCCCGGGGGGTTCACTTTGACCTCATTTTGCCTGCACTAAGCCTTGCCATCGCAAAGCTGCACAACAGCCCACTTACCGCTCCACGCCCACTTTCGCGCTCCACTGTCGCCGCCACCGCCTTCCATGTTCCGCAAGCGCTCATCTTCGCCCTCTGGTAGCCCGACCACGACATCGGCCTTACAAGTGCGCAAAGCTAGAGTGCGCATTCCAGAGCCAGGGCCTAGAGGGCCGATGGCAGTAGGGAACGGGGTTGTGGGGTCCCACGCAGCCTAGTTGTTTGGGTCAGTGTCAGTATTTTTACAATGAGAAAGCGGTAGGGTAGTATATGGTGGGCGCTTACATCACCTGTCAACTTCCTGTAATTGAGATCACCTTTAAAGATAACGAGTTCGCTCTCCTTCAAGTCCTCAAACAAGCTAGGGTCAGACGTCGGAAGTCGCCAGAAGCTCCCGCCCTCAGTCCAGAAGCGATTTGGGCGAATGAGGAGACGGCCCTCGGCAACATGGCTAGTCCAGTTCTGGAATAAGAACTCGATGTCCTCCTTCTCCTTCGCCGGTAGCGGCTTGTAGGTGTTGCGGTAGTTGTCGTCGTCATCGGCCGTGGGCGCGTACAGTCGCTGCGGATCTTGCACCGCCTGGATGATGTCTTGGAAGTCCTTGGGCAACACATCCGATACGAACCAGGGAATCGATTTTGGATGCAAGATAACAGTGGTTGCAAGTCCGGAAGAGAGAAGGTAGCCGGCTAGGATAAGGTCAACATAGAGCTCGAAGCCAGCGTTGTCCAGAACAATGTCAACGCGTCGTTCAGCGTTTTTGTCCTTCTTCTGCGCGTCTCGAAGAATGGCAAATGCGGCATTCAGATCGTTGGCAACGATGTTCGCCTGGGCATCTTTCCGCGCGGAAGATCCCTGAAGCTTCTGGATGTCTTCGTACGAGAGATTCGTCAGGAGGGATAGGTCCGTTGCATTACCCCACAAGCAGATCTCGCACATCTCCATGAACAGCACCTTCTCCGCCGCTTCCAATTCTTCCCCTGCGAGATTGTTTCCTGTCCCCAGCTTCGCGACGATATCTCTGTAGTGCGTTGCCAACTCAACGACGGCAGGGCGGGAAGATTTGAAGGTGGAGAGTTTCTGTCGCGCGAAGATGTCGTAAGACTTCCATTTCCTAGAAAGGGCAAAGAGGGTACTCATGCGCCTGTCTTGTGCTATTTAGCTATATTCAATGCTGTCAGGAGAGCTCCAAGAGACATGCCTGTATAGGTAGCATTCGGAGAATAGCCAGGGGACGTTGAACCAGGTGGGATTCTCGAGAGCGGCGAGCTCTTTGTTATAGCTTACAATATCCGAGTACCCATCATCCGGAAGAGGACTATATCCTAGTTAGAGTACTCATAGAAGATTGTAAAGCGCGACGTACGTCAAAAGACGGTCATGCTGCAGCTCATGCTTGAGCTTCGCCAGCGCATTTATCAGCCCTTTGCCTTCAGTCACGGTATCGGGGTCCGTGGCAGCAGTCGTTGCGCGATACACATCGTCAATGGCTTGCGTCTGCTTAATATTAGCGCTCTGACGCGACTTTGATGACATTTGAGGCGCCTCACAATTATGACGGGCCATCGGTCGCGGGCGGAGAAGTAGGCGAAAGAGGTCTTGTTGGAGGTGTGATATGGCGCTGGAAGCTAATTAGACTCTACATAGTATCTAGAATACTACCACATACGCGTCTTTGTATCGTACTCCATGTTGATGGTGTTCCGTCTCGTGGTGTTGTGGAGGGACGAGGTGAGGTTGAAATTGACGTCGCCGCCAGAAAAAAGCGCCCCCGCTATGCCCCGCTACCTGACTCGCCGGAATTGGGCGCTCTCAACTTTCTCTCAACCTCCTTCCTACTCCCCACGTCATCATAGAGCATCCAGTCCATCAAACCAAGCACGGTATAAATTTTTCTCCACTAGAAAGCTGCTAAAGAGACTATTCATATGAAATTCAATGCCTCTGTGGTCTAGAAAAGATTGCAGCTAGATGATGCCTTTGCTTTTATCCATCAAATGTCTGTTTCATTTATCAAGACTATCTATCCGCGGAAAACGTATCGCAAGAAAGTAATTTAGGATATGAATTCACATGAGAAAAGACATCTACACTCCCAACTAGAAGTCGCCACCTTTGAATATTTTACAACCCCATCAAAACGATCATGTCGCCGCCGAGGCGCGGCACCACCATTCAACTCACATCTGCATTTCGTGGCACAAACTCCCTTTAACTCCCAGCACGCTTTTTCGTGGCCTCTATAGCCGCATCTCGATCTTGCAGGATCTTTCTAATGCCCAGACGGGCCTTGAGGCGCTCCAACCAGGCGTTAAGGACGGGGAAGTCCCTATCGAGGTTGACCCTGTCAGCGAAGAGGGGCACAATCGCAAACCACGTCACGAACGCCGCATCGGCATAGCTAAACTTGCCGCCGACGAGGAATTCCTTATCCTGCAGGGCGCGATCGAGGACGCCAGAGACACGACGAATCTCATTGACGTAGCGGTCGACAACGCTGGCGAGCTTCTCGGGGTGGTAGAGGGTGAACCAAATGGCCTGTCCGAAGTATGGGCCCTGGCCAGATACCTGGTAGTACAGCCACTGCTTCGCTTCGAAGTAACCTTTCGAGCTTGGGGCGAAGCTGATGTTGTGTTGCTTGTCGTAGGTTTCGACCAGGTATTCGATAATGGCGCCTGACTCCCACAGCGTGATGCCCGTATTCGGGTCTTCAATTGAAGGCACACGGCCGTTGGGGTTGATCGATACGTATGGTTCCTTCTTCATGTCCGGGAACTCGATCATCTTGACGGTATAAGGGATGTTGAGCTCCTCGAGGATCATGGCCACCTTCCAGGCGTTGGGACCGCTGTCGTGGCCCCAGAGAGTGATTGGCTTGAGAGACATGTTGCTGGACTGGGGTGGGAGTGTATGCAGGAGTATTGAATGGGAGATGTAAGACTAAAATTGAAATGCCCGAGATAATAAATAGAATATAGAAAGGTGCCAAACTATTTGTCCGCCGAAGCCATTTATCAGCCGAATGTGTTTGTCATCGAAGAGTAAGAGCGGATTTTGCTGGCTCGTACGCAATACGCGCTCGTACGGTTATTTACAGGGGCACGTACCGTACCGTACGCGGCAACAGGATACGCTGTCTTCTTCGGTGGAATCATACACCCCAGCTCGGCGGAGTCATGAACCCGAGCTCGGCGGAAGTTGTGGTTGGTGAGCATGACGGCGGATCACGTGAGAGATTAAGCGAGAGACTAACGATCGGGCATTTCAATTTGAATTCTCCTATTTCCCATTTATCATCCTGCGCACTTCAGGAGTCTGCCGTTGCATTACAGACAGCCATGACGTGCCATGGCCTGAGGAGATCAACATATAAGAAGGCTTCGTGCTCGGCGGAACTTGCCCCTAACTTCCCCCCACTTCGACGCAGTTTCAAAATAAGAAATACTGCCAAGTAATTCATCCTTTGTCGACCCAGCATCAGATCATGGCCGCCAAATCCCCTGTCGTCCTCATCCTTGGCGCAGGCCCCAATATCGGCCAGGCCGTCGCCCGCACCTTTGCCTCCAAGGGCTACAAGGTCGCCATCGCCTCCCGCTCCTTGAAAGAGGCCGACAGTACCGACAACCAGCTGAACATCCCGAGCGACTTCTCTAAGACCGATGATGTGGTCAATGCGTTCGCCAAGGTAAACAAGGTGTTCGGCATCCCCAGTGTCGTCGTCTACAATGGTAATCCCTCGTCCCCCACGGTACCGTCGCCAGCCGACTGGAGGCTGATGCGTCACAGTTAGCGCGAGTACCTTCACCCCTGCCGACGACCCCTTCGCCCTCTCCTTTGCCGACTTCAGTCGTGACACGACCATCAACATTCACAGTGCCTTTGTCGCCGCGCAACAGGCTGTCTCGGGCTTTGCACAGCTTCCGGCATCGGCCTCGCGCACCTTCATCTACACCGGCAATGTCCTCAACATCGCCATCCTCCCGAGATTTATCTCCCAGGGCATCGGCAAGTCAGGCGCCGCTCACATGATCTGGGCGGCCTCGGCCGCGTACAAGGACCGTGGATACAAGTAAGTCCTCAATCCAGTTCGAAAAAGGAGACTAACGACGTGAAGGTTTTACTATGCCGACGAAAGGAAGGCAGACGGATCGCCCAAATACCGCGTTGACGGCGACGCTCATGCGAATCTCTTCTGGGAGTTGGCTCAAGCCGAGACGCAGGGCCCGTGGTTGCAGACATTCGTCCAGGGTGTGGGATACAAGAAGTTCAACAGTCTCCCGTGAGGCATTACTAACGTTGATGGTTGATGCGGCAAGTTCGGGTAAGCCGACGTCGCCAACAGGGCCGCTCTGCTTGGTTACTAGATCATGAGTAGCTTGTGGGCGGACTATAGGGTTGGAAAAATGTCAAATTTTGTCTTTCATAGATTCTCTTATCGACTATGATAGATCTTTTAAGATAAAAACGAAGTTATGAAATGGTGACTGCTCACACACTGTCCGACGTAGGGTAGGGAGCTGCCGCATGAGAAGCATAAACCATGGAGCCCACTGTGAGAAACTGTTCACGCATGTTTCAGAGAATCCGTAGCTTAGAATGTAGCCAGATGATGCGTCGTTCTATATGTTCAGATATCTTTCATCATCCAGACCCTTCACCCCCTGAGTCTCTGTCGTAAAGGAGCGATGTAGGATCAAATTTCTTTGAGAAAGAAAATCTACGTTTTCAAGCCGGAGTTCACGCCGTTTGATCACGCGCCCGTTAAAGTGATGATGTCGCCGAGGCAGCACCAACTTTCACTTCTATATCTCGTGGCCCGTTTACGGCAGCCTAGCATATAAAGTCCTCTCCTCATGCGCTCCGGCACTTCGTACTTCTAACACAGAACACCAACTTTACCGTCAACACTCCAACCACCAAGCCTGATGGACGACCAAAATCCCTCAACAGCCTTGCCTATCATGGCTGACGAACCGTAAGTAAGTCTTCTCCGTCTTTCATTACTATGAGGAAAATAGCCTTGATGCGCTGCTCTGCGCCATCCACTCGCTGACTTGATATTCAGCTTCCCGTACCTCTATCGGACTGTCTTGACCCTGTTGGTTGGTCCTGATGAGCGCACGTATCCTGTCCACAAGGAGCTACTTGCAAGCAAGTCATCGCTAGTTGGGAAGCTTATTGCATCCACCCAACTTCATTCCAAGATCGAAGAGTCGCTGCGAAAATCGCTCTCTGAGTTGGAGGAGCTACCCAGATCGGCCCTATGCGGCTGCGGACTCTTAATGGTGGGTCGCAAAGTATCGTCGATGCACACTGCCCTCGCTAACTCAACTCAGATCGTTCAATGCATCCTCAGACGTGCGATCTGGAAAAATGACAGTCTAGCCCCGGCGGCACTCATTGGAACCTCCGCCGATCTTCGCCCGTTGAGACAAGAATTAGTGGACGCTCTCCATGAGCACGACTGGAAGTGGGGATTGGATACACGAGAATCGAATACAGAGCAATCAGATACCGAGCAATCGGATGCAGACGGGCTAGACACGGCAAGACCACCCACGCGACAGGGGGATTACATCTTGTACGACTTGCTAGACCACAAAGAGCTTGACATCCTCGACAATGCTGTTGCCATTCTCATCAAGGGAGTTAAGAAGCGACTTGATCAACACTGCCGCAATCCACAAGAAGCCGGAGATGTTGTAGGGAGTCAGTTTCGACTTCCGCGTACTTCACCTCGAATTGCAGAGATGCTTATCCACGCTCTCTATACTGGTCGCCTCCAAACTATGGATGCGCGAAACATGTTCAAGGATACTATGCCCTACGACCGCCTCCAGGTCTTCTGCCTTGCCGTGGAGCTGGGTATCATGTCTGTCCAACAGATGGTCGTGGAATCCTTCTTGGAGGAACGGACCGGGCCCACGCCCTTCTACCATGTCCTCTTTGCGCTCGCTGCTGCAAAGATCGGTAGTCCGGCGAAGAGATTGCTCGACTGGCTGCTGCGCAACCTGTTGGCCAAGCTACTTAGCGTCTGCCCTGATGGCCAGGAGCTCTCTCTAAAGGCCGTCGACAGTGCAGATATAGATAAGTGCGCCAATAGTGAAGCTCTCAGCATGATTTGTGACGACTGCTGGACACACATGACTAGCATGTCCAATGTCCTGAAGCACGTCGCCGAAACGTAAGATTCCCCCTCGTGGTAAATCCAAATCCCCAAATGCTTATATCAAACCTTCTAGTGACCACGAGAACATCACCGAACGTGCTACGAAGACGAAGCTACTCATCTTTAAGGAGCACAAACCCATGTTTGAAGAGTTCATAGCAAAGCTAGTGGCTAAGCAGCGTCGCCGAACTATTGAGAAGGAGCTATTCTGCCGTCCAGTACCGGACACTACTGCGCTAGACGATGATTCATCAATCTGGGACTCAGATCTTGACGTCGCGGCTTCCACACCCCGAAGGGTCTTCCGCTGCGATGAGTGCAGTGCGCAGTTTACTAGCACATCTCAGAAGAAAAACCATACGGATACCTCGTAAGCCTGACCGTCATTCTCGAATAGAAACCAACATACTAATCACTACCTAGATGCCACGAACAATTCTCTGAGTTGAGCCCCGACGAGATCAAGAAACTGGATAGTATAATCCGATCGTGCAAGAAGCGGAAAGCCATAGACTCTGACAGTGGCAATGACGACGGCGGTTCCGAGGGCCAGCCGGCCAAAACCACCACACCAACCAAGAAGCCCCGAACTCGTAGCGCTGCTGCAATCGAGCGGAAGGGCAAAGCTAAATCGCCGCTGAAGAAGAACAAGGACGTGCCTAGACATATCACAGAAGCTGCGGAGGAGACGGCGGGGCTGCCGCCCGGTAAGACGGTCTATAGGGGGTTTGGACGTCCGAGGAAGACCGACGTTATGCCGGGGACGCCCAAGAAGCCTAAGAACTGTTAGGCTACTGGTCTAGATTCTTAGTAGCCTTAATAGCTAAAGGTGAGGACTCCGGTGGTGCCAGGAGTTCCATGGAGTAGTTTCTGCTCCCAGGTTTTGTGCGGCGTGCAGTCACAGGTTGAGAAGCTAGAACTCCTATACTGTGGCTTTCGGTATGCATTCATAGATACCAAGGCTGGTCTTCCAGTGATATTTGGGAATGTAATAGTTCAAGAAGCTGACTCCAGTGACGTGATGGGAGGCCATATGTGAGACTGAGAAAGCCCTTCAGACGCCGCTCGGGCTGATGATCAATGTGCATCCCTATCCACTCTTTGTGCGGCGTCGATATAGAAAGCTTAGATGACCAGAGCGCCGAGCTACAGGTTCTGAGCGGGAAGCCTCTCTTGCACTCTCACAAAGCAAGGAGTTGGCGGCAACTCGAGGGTCACACGGTTAGACCAGGCGACTACAACGACAATTCTCTGTTGAACTATGAAAGTCCTATCCTGGCAATTGTTATTTCGCTCACTCCGTGAAGTCACCAGCGGATAATGCTCTGTTGTACATATATTACGGCCCCCTCCATCAACCTTTTCCTCCTTCGACCTCACTCAACCCAACGGCAGCAATAAACCCCACACACCACCCTTCATCAACCTGCCACATAACACTCCCTATTCAAGATATGAACTCTTCTATGAACGTGGGATCGAAGGAGATACGCGCATCCGACAAAGATGCCATGGATCCACGAGATCTCCCCTTCCCATCTCTCTACCGTACCATCGTCGTCCTCGAGATTGGTCCACGTCATGAGAAGCTCTTTGCTTACAAAGAGTTCCTCACTCGCAAATCTTCCGTCATTGCTAAGCACTTCGAATCTACTAAGTTTGTAAGGATCGAAGCCTCACTCAGAGACACTCTCGCCAAGGTGAACGACCTACCCAAGGCCGGAAAATGTTTCAGGGACCTCGCATACACCAGTGGCCACTTCAATTGCGAGATCGTATGTGGTTTGAGCAAGAGTATAATCCCGCATAGCAACATCACCGGACCGCTAGATGGTACAATAGCTGACCTTCGGGTGATGCGAGATGCGACGCTGGAGGTGTTTGCCCGCGAAGAGACGGGACCTGAACCTCCAGAGTCTTACAGCAACCGCTCTGTTCTGTGGCGCCTCGAGGCAAACAACAGGGTAGAAGTGCTAGACCTTGTTGTTTCCAATATCGCATCGGAAATCGAGCAGAGACTAGCTAAACATGCGGCTCATTTTGCTGCAGCTGCAGTAGCGTCACGAGGCCTATATCAACTACCGAACGCCCAGTATCGTGTTGTAGAGATGCTTATCCACGCGCTCTACACCGGTCAGCTCCAGGCAATGAATGCGAACGGGGTGATCTACAGTCCACCGGTCTACGATCTTGCGCAGGTGTTCTGCCTGGCCGTGGAGCTGGATATCGAGTGTGTGCAGCAGGTCATCGTCGAAGACTTACCCAACAAGAATCTCCGTGTTACAGGGACGGTTGAGATGGAAAAGGTGATTCTTCTCTTGAAGGAGAAGAAGTTGGAGAAGTGCAAGCTCGAGGCTTTCCTTGGAGCCTGGCTTGGACTGGGAGGAGAAGAGTTGCAGGAGTATGTCCGCGCTTTTCAGACAGAGAGGTGACCCGCCAAACTATCAAATCCATCGAGTTCGTAGTCGTGCAGCATTGCATGGTGTATCAGATAGCCCCGAGCAGTGTAACACGAATGAGACGAGCCGTAGATGGGTTCCAGAGTATTGAACTTCCCAAATAGAGTTACACATTCATGAACGGTTCAAAAAGGTACATTACCTCCTCATATGCGCGTTTGTACATACTTATTGGCTACTGCTTATATTGCCGTGACATATTGTCCATTCGTAATATTAACAAATTTATCGTAGAATCTGCCATTTAAGGCGGTCTCGCGATATAGTCTTCGCGGGGTGGCACAGCTGTATCTGTTTTGCCTCTCTAAGCGCTGGCCCCCATCTCAATCGAGCCACGGCGAAGCTGCAGATTGTCGATGGGAAATGAGGCTTCCATGTGCACGAAGAGTTTCCGCGGAGTAAGCTTCAACTGTAAGAGAGTTGCAGGTACCTGTCCTTGCCGCTCTGTATACCTTAAAGTTATGAATTCCCACGGCTATCTCACTTCCAAGACAACATTTGCCCGCTCATTTGATCCTTGCTATAAGGTTCTCAATCAGTTTCATCATTCTGGTCATTATATTGATGCTATCCTCTCCTGCGTAGCTTTCTGCGGTAATATCGCAGTCTTCGTTTACCGCAGTGACTCTTTCAATTCTCTCTTCAGTTTTGCTGCTCTTCAGGTACTACATATTGCAAGCCTGTCAACTTTGACGCTGATTATGGTCTTAGGACTTGTTGCTAGCCAACTAGTGAAGACTACGCGCATGCCTACGGGGTCATCGTGCAAGTCAAAACTCCTAGCATCGAAACCTGGATAATCTTCGTCTCGAAGCCAAATGCTACGAGACCCGCCATTGCACTATCAACTCTATCCCTTTCGCTAGCCTCGACTCCTCTCCCATTCGAGCTGTCTCCCGCCTCATCCAGCACTTCCTCCTCCAGCACCAGCAAACGGACGGTAGTTATCAGTGTGTCATCCGTGCATTCTCCCTTCTAACTACCTTGGTTATCACAGTCATCTGTGGCATACTGTTTATTCTTAGACGGACTCGACATGAGAAAGAGAAAATACAGCCGCAAAGCTGGAGCAAGGCTGAGCTGGATTATACCGAACCACCGCGGTTGCGACGAAGGCGGCTGCTCACGTGCATTCTTTGTAAGCGCCGGCCCCCAGCCCAACCTATCAAAACGATCAAGTATGCGAAATTTACGTCTCCTAGGAATAACTAGTCAGCGCGGAGTCTTCTTCATATGCTGTACACAAGGCTGAAATCAGGCGTTCGTTTAAGGGCTTAAAATATCTTCAGCTGGAGGCGTAGAGCATGGGAGGAATATCCTTATAAACCTCCCTTTCGCTCCTAGCTGCGATTCTTTTCCCCTTTCTATTTTCAGGCATTCGCTTTGTCTTTCTCACTTCTCTTCTCAAAGACTTTTTTCTTATATTACCTTCTAATTACCTACGATCGATATCACAATGTACTTAATCTCCTCTGTCATTCTCATCATCCTTCTTCTCTTCAACTCTTACACATCGGCTACCAAAATAGGTCTATTCGATAGCTCCCTCACCAGCTGTGGTCTATATACGGCAGCCTCCGGCTACACAGATCCCTGTTGCTGCCCATCAGGGGCTACCTGCACGACAATCAAACCGAATAATATCGATTCTGGAGTCATCTGCTGCCCCACAGGTTTAGTGTGCTCAAGGATTCAACCGATATCGTGCGACGCTACCCACCTCAACTCGACTCTCTATTCTTCAAACCCTATTCACTATTACTATAATGATCCCACCCAGGCGACCAGACTACCATCGTGTGGCATTGAGCAGAAGTGCTGCCCCCCTCGCATACCGCTGCAATGCAATGGGTACATGCGACAACGCCGCGGCACTGGAGCCTTCGTTTCTTCCTTCAATCATGCTCTCTGCCGCAGTCTCACTAGCAGAACTCGAGTCTGCTGCTACTCCCGCTGCTGCAAGCCAATCAACCACATCAGTCCCGTCTTTCACAACGTCCGCCGCCTCAAATCCATCTTCAATCCCTTCTTTCACCCCATCCACACCCTCCTCAACTCCGTACACAATCAAGTCCCCGACATCCTCCCATCCGGACACGATGATTGCCCTTGCTAGCGTCATCGGCGCGCTCGCCCTCCTCATTATCATCGCGCTCGTTCTCCTATACCTCCAATTCCGGCCGCGAACCTGGGATAAAGTGGAGCTAGATGATGCACCAAAAACGCCTCTGAACCTAATCCCTGAGCTCCCAGGTGAAAAGACACCAGTGGAGACCGGACTTGGTGAATTGTGGGAGATGGAAACGGAGAGTGAGATTCACGAGCTACCTGCTGGGAGATGGAGCCGGGTATCGGCGGGGACGCGAAGTGGGAGAGTCTCAGTGGGAAGGTTCAGGGGGTAGATAGGGTTCAAATTCTATAAAATAGCCAGAGCTAAGAGTACAAAGTCTTGCACCGACCTTAACACGTCCTTTTCAATGCTGAACCACATGCGACGTTGTCGATACAATCGGGTTCTCTCGCCTAGCCGATCGGCTCACCTCGACAGGTTCTTCAGAATAAAAAATCAAAGGACGCTCGGGGAAATTGTCGGAACAGATTGCATATCCATCAAAAGTCTTGTAAATACTGAGAAAAATCAAAGTCGGGAGCTACGTCGAAATAAGAATCCCATCCTTCTTCGTCTTCAAGGTAAAACGGGGATCTGCGACAGCTTTGGGCAACGCTCCCATCACCTGGAACGAAAATGTTATAGTTTTCAGAAGCCGCGGTCGAAAGCTGGAACCCCGGAGAACCAAGGCAACCGGAACCAAATCCCGGCGCATCGTTTGACATAGGTTTCACGAGGGAACTGCTGGTACCCAGAGTGCTAGAACGAATAAATGGAGGAGTATCCCGAGCTGCAGTCGGGATTGAGGAGTGAGCTTGGCGATTTAAGCTACTGATACTGCTATTGGAGGACTGTGGGTGGATGCGGTTTGGCCGGACGGGATCAGTAGAGCATTCTTCCGTCGGACTTGGTAATCTGTTTTTGTAGAGCGACTCAAGTGATTGGAGGGAATCATTAATTCTCTCAATTACGCCGGTGGCGCTAGTATCAACGAAAAGTTGGTTCTCTGCATTTATACCGGCGAAAGACAATGTTGTATCTGCATCTTCGGACTGTGGACAAACTTGCTTTTTGCATTTCAAGATAATCTTGGGGATTCGCTCTTTGAATTTCGTCATAAGCGGAGCCAGTATGGGGTCAAGCTCTTCAGTCAGTTCTTCGTAGAGAAATTGTGGAAGCAGCCTTTCCCAGCGACCGTTTATGTGATGGTCGTCAACTAATTCTAGTCAGTATTTCTCACTGCATCCGAAAATGTTGACGCAAAATGCCGCAACTTACAAGGTGGAGGTATCTCTTCATCTTGCGGAAAGAGCTTTTGATACATGTAGGCCCATTTATCTTGAACGTCGCTCAAAAGCGCATATGGTGCCCTCTTGAAGTCAAGGAGTTTCTATGTTTCAGGACTGATGCGCTCGTCGTCTGGTTGCGCGACCTTCTCACAGGCTACGTCCTTTTGCTGGTGTGTCCGAAATGCCGCCTTGGATTCCATTTGTTCCCAGCATCGGTGGCATCGTAGTGGCTGACAATGGACACATTTGAGATGACCTCTGTTCAAGATCGTGAGCGCCCATCTAATCAACGGTATGGGGTTGGGAAAACATAGGGAGACTTACTTCAATTTAGCCATGTCCACGAAACCTCCCCCTCTTCAGGCTGCCCGTCGATGTTTTTCCGATTCCCTCTGCAAGAACGGGCACTTTAGTCGCCGCTTTGGCTGGCTTCCAGCATTGTAACTCTTCGCCTTCTTCTTCCCTCTTCTTTCATTATCGTCGTCGTCGTTTTCCGATTCCTCTTTGCCACTCCCAGAACCGTTCTGATTGCCACTTAACCAACCCCTTTTCCTCATTGAAGACTCTGGCAAGGTGCCCGCAGATGGCGACGTGGTATAGGTTCCATGGTTTCCCGATGAACTTGGCACATTAGCGACTGGCGAGGAACATGTATGTCGAAAAATGATGTGACAGCACCGAATGCAAATCAGAAATTCCTAGAAGATAGGACCGATGATCTTTTCAGAAATGATATCTATCAATAGTTCCTCGAGGTCGTCGGTTTCAACATCTTCCATATGAGATGGCCGATAGATATCTTTGCCGCTGATTAAGAAGAGATCTGGTTCTTTCGACCTCCTGTCACGAGTCGGCGACACTAAAACAGTTCGACGCATCGCATGATCCGAGCCTTGCCCCATTCGTTTTTCTCCGATCTCACTTGAGAACTGATCGTGTTGGTTTTCCGCTAGTAAGCGAGTTCTTCTAATAGAGCTCCTTGGGCCAAAATCCCGGCTACGCGTTTTGGCCTCTGACCCAAGATTAAGCTTTCGCGCTATCTCATGAGCCCTGCTGGAAGATGCCTCCAGAGTACTCTGGTTGGAAGGCGCAACAGGGGCTCCAAGAAACCGGTTTCGTCGTTCAGAGTATGGCGGTCGACCTGGAGCTAGATTCATATCCATCTCGAACATCATTTGTTGCCGAGATTTCGGCTGGGTATAGCTCACAACGCTGGCCTGGGGCTCTCTGGTAGGACTCTGGGGAAGCTCACGACCACGTGGCTTCTCGGTAGTTGCAGCATAGTTCTTTCCGTGGGTACTGAACACGACTGTTGTTGACAAGGGTTTCTGAAAATGAAGCTGGGGTTGGGATAACCATAAGGGCGTCAGTCCGCTGGGATCTTTGTGACCATGATGCACAGAGTCTCTTTCGTCTTGTTTTCGTGCAAAAGAGGCCTGTCGTTGCGATGATGAGTTGCTTTTAGCACCAGCTAATGTGTTGGCTGGCATGGGAACATTGGTCGACGATTTCGGAGCTTGCTCACCAGCCATCCCATACGGGCGTATTGCTAGCTTCATTTCATATTGGACAGGCCTCGACTCTAGACGCCGCATATTGACACTACCTAGGATCTTGTCGGACAACTTCTCTTCCTTGTCATATCGGATCTTATTCAAGTAAGACAGGTGACTCGAAAAGCTGAATGGGTTGGGTTCTCTGATTCGTGAAGGTACAGATGTGAGCCTGCTGTCGAGATCCTTCATAACGCCATGAAGCTTCTCGTTGCAGGCATCTATCATGCGACTAACGTCTTCGAGTCGTTCCAGATCAAACTCCGCAAGAGGGCCGCGATCCTTTTCGAAGTAGGTGCTTGGAGCGTTTCTGAGGGCTACAGAATAATTTGCAATCAGAGCTGGTATATCGAATTTTCCAGAAAGAGTCGCTGCTCCCATGGATTTAGCTTCGGGTACGGCGAAGGATAGCCTTTTCTCGTCGAGGCATTCACACTAAAAGTGATTGGATCGTAACATACTTTCTCGAGATGCCGCGGTCTTACCTTCGTCTTTTCTGATGTCGCATTCCCCGAAGCCAGTCATAACTTCGTCGACATACTTGGACCATTCTCTTGCCGGCGCGTCATGGGCGCGCTGCCGCTCATCTGTGCTCTTCGGTTCTATCATGGCGCCTGACTTGCTAGACTGTAGAAATTCTAGGCAAAATAAAGTTCTAGCTTAGGTGTAGATAGGTGCGCCTCTAAAGACCTCTGTTAAACAAGCTGATCATGCACAAGAGACGTAGACTTAGAGCTGACGTAGACTTAGGGCTAGGAATTTCTTAGGGTCGTATTTAAAGTTGCGACAAGGCTAGCATAAGTGTCGCATTTATTGTATTTAAATAAGCGTTTAGCGCTTAGCGCTAGTCCCTATATATACTACCTAGATTTATATAAGTATATATAGAATTATAGTATAGAAATTAATAATTTTTAATACTATTTTATTATATCTAAATTAATTATTAGTAAGGCCTTTTATATATATATTAGAGCCTATATACTAACTTTTTCTAGTATTCTAGTATAGAACTATAACTTAATCTTTTACTAGATTCTTCTTATAGCTAGCGCTTAAACTAAATACTAGAATTAGTACTTATTATCTACTTCTTAGTACCTAGATATTATCTAACTTCTCTAGCTTAATTAGCCTACTAATTTTATTACTAATACTATTTATATTACTTTATAGATAGTTTATAATATATAAAACTATATACTTTAGTATAGTATACCTATAAGGCTAAATCTTATCTAGATAGAATAGCTAAGAAGGCTTATAATAGTAGATAAAATAGTAGTACTTTAGTAGCTTTTAAAGAAGGGCTAGTATAACTAAAATAAAATTATAATATAGCTTAATCTAGAGTATAGTATTAAAGCTTTATAGCTAATAGTATTATATATAATTAAGAGAAATAGATAAAGTAAAAAAGAGGCTTAATACTAGTTAAACTATACTAGTAAGAAGCTATAGAAGAAGTACCTTAAGGCTACTAGCTACTATAATCTAGAGAATCTTATCTTTCTTAATAAGTCTATCTTTAATAAAAAGACTAGCTAGTGCTACTATATATACGCGCCTATTAGAAGCCTAGTATAGTATAATATAAATATAATATATAGAAAGATATAGAGTATATATATAGTAATAAGTATAGAAGGTTAGCTACTATATATAGATATATAAAAGGGCTACTTTAATACTAAGAAATTCTATAGCTAGGTTATTACTACTTTTCTACTAGTAATTAAAGGTAAGTTTAAAGGGCGCTTTAAGGTTATTATTTTAGATAATATAGAAATATATACTAATAAAGCCCTTATACTAGTAATCTAGGCGTAAGGCTATATAGTATACTATCTACTGCTATACTTCTCTAATTTTAACCTAATAGAGTTAATATTTATAACTTTAAAGATATAAATCTAATACTATTACTATTATAGTATAATATAGAATTATAATAGAAAACTAGATAGTATTAAGTATATAATAAAGTAGCTATAAGAAGAGAGAGTAGGGCGCGGAGCGCCGGCCGAGAGGTAGGTAAGGCTGGCGCTAAGCGTAGTTAGATAACGGTGGCACGTAATAGAGGCTATATAACGCTATTACCTATAATAGAAATATATTATAATAAGGGTCGCGTTATAGCTATAATACTACCCCCCTCTAAAAGAAAGCTATATATATGCAGCCTTTCTATTCTAGTATATATACTTACTATAGAGTAGTTCTTCTTTAGTTAATTTTATAGTTATATAAAGGGCTTATTATTCTTCTAGGTTATAGTAGGTACTTACTAAGCCTTAGATATAAGGTTAGTAATATAGTTAATCTTACGTGCATTACTAAGCTTTATTGCGCAGTCTACGCGGTGCAGTGTTATTTAATATAGTTAATAATAGCTTAGCTAACTAGTGCTAGTTAGGTTAGTAAGGCAGGGAATAGGCGTTATCTATAGAGCGTTATTATAATTAGAGCGAGTAGTAGCTTCTAGTGTTTAGATTTCTAGAAGAACTTATAAGGTCCTTTTACTTTTAGGTAGATATAGTAATAGTCTATAATAATATTATAGTAGTTAGTAATACTAGTATAGAACTTCTATTAAGAATTAGCGTTCTATTTAGGGTGACTGGTATAGAGAATCTTATACTAAAGCAGGCCTTTTTAGTTTATAGCTAGGTTAAGTATAGCCTTATTAATATATAAGTTAATAATTTTATTAATATTCTATTACTTATAGCCTTCTTTATTAATTTTAACGGGTCTAGGTTCTTTCTAGATCTAACCTTCTAATAGTTTATGCGTAATATAATAAAGTAGCTATAGGTAGAAGGCGTTAAAGACTCCCTTTATAGTATATAGCAGGGACAACTTATAAGCGGCGTTATTAATAACTCTAGTAACCTTAAATAGACTAAGCTATTTATAGTTAAGTAACTTATTTAGGCGTTAGGTCTTAATATTACAGGCGTTAAGTATAACTTAGTTACTAACTTTAAACTCTATAGCCGGCTTTTATTTTTAATTAGTAAATTCTTCTTATCTAGCTTAAACCTATATTAACTTGTTATAAAGGAAGAGGTAAAGATTATTTAGTTACTTAGTAAGCGCGTTAGCTTTTTCTCTTAGGGGTTTCTATAGTTCTTTAACTACGGAGTTATTAGCTAGTTTAAGACTAGAGTAAGAGTTATATCCTTTTATAGTAATAAAAGGGGACATGCTAGTAGTTATCTTATCTAAATTTACTTTAAATTTAGCGATAGGTAAAAGATCTACCTAGTTATCCTATTTATAGTTAATGTAGGCGCGTAGATACTATTTAAGCGCTATATTTATAATTTTAGTCTAACCGTCCATTTCTAGATAAAAAGTAGTAGAAAGTTTTAGCTTTATTCTAACTCGGGCGCATAGTTATTTCTAAAAGTGCAATATAAATTATAGTCCGCGGTTAGAAACAATAGAGTATAGATATTCTTCTTCGCGCTAGATCTATTTAATAAACGCCTAAGTAACGTCTTTAGCTTCTATAGAGTCTATAGCTATAAACTTCCTCTTTTTAGAGAACTAATTAACTACTACTATAATATATTTAAGCTTGCAACCCTATTATTTATAGATTAGTAGAGGAGTAATAAAGTTAATTAAAATATAGTGCTAGTATCTATCTAGAATAGGTAGAGGGCGAAGTAGTTCTTATTTACCCTCTTAAGAGTGCTTTAATCTCTTGCAGGCGAAATAGGCGCCAACGTATTAGTTAATAAAGAACGTTAACTAAGGCTAATAATAGTGCTTATAAAGTCGTGCATAAGTTAATATTATTCTAGCGTGTCTAGCTAGTTTAGGTTTATGCATTAAGCGTATAATATAAGTGCGTAGTTATTTAATGTCCGGAACGTAGAGCCGCTTACAGATATAGAGGAGGTTATTAATAACTTTACAGTCGCCTAGTTCTATTTATAAGTAATAATCTTAATAGAACTGCGCAGGCAGTTATTATTAGTTACGGCGTTTAGCGTACTTAATAGCTTATATAATAGGGTTGCCTTTAGAATACTTTTAGATCCTTTAAAGAATTTAATTACCTATAAAAACTATTTTATAAGATAAATTATTTAGCTTATTATCTATAGGCAGTTTCTTAATAGTAGAATTATATAGCTTATCTACTAGGGGTGTCTTATTTTTCTTAGGGCGTCCTTATAGGCGAGCTTAGCTAGAGTTATTTATCTTATCTAGTGTAGCTGCTATTTAAGAAGCTATAGGCGTAGTTAATTTCTTAGGGCGGCCCCTTATGTAAACGCGTGGTCTAGAGTTATTTAGCTTATCTAGAGCTGCGGGCGGAGGGCGTATACGCGTAACTACTACTAGTTAGACGTTATTATTATTATCTAGGTAATTAAATTTGCTAAAGTTATATATTATCTCGGCTAGTTTAACTAGAGTATATTTAAGCGTATTAGTAAGAATATATATAAGCTTAATAGCGTAATACATTTCTAGCTTATAGTTAGATAGCTTTAGTATAACTTATTCTTAATACTTATACCTATTATCTCCTAGGGCTAGTTTATTACCTAGTTATTAGGTTAGCAGGTTAGGCTTTTTATTCTACTTACCTAGTTTATATATAATCTTAAAGTTAAACTTAGCTAGAAACTTAGCCTAGTAAGCTTGTTAATAATTAAGGCGCTTAGAGGTTATAAATATTTAAAGGTTCTTATAATCTAAAATAATATTAATAGGGCTATTATATTTCTATTCTTATTCGGCGAGCTCTAGTCTCTATTCTTTAAAGGCGAGTACTATAGCAAGAAGCTCTTTATTATAGATGGCGTAGTTAATCTATTATAGTATTATATATTATAATATAAAGGTAACTAGATAAAGCGTTCTATTAGGCTAGACCTATAATAGCACGGCGGCTATTATATAGTTAGAGGAATTATATTTAACCTAGGTATTATAGTTGGGGTTCTATAGTATAAGCTATAGAGCTACGCAAAAATATTTCTTAATATTATAGAAGGCCTTAGCTTTATCGCTATTATCTAGCTATAGAAACTTAAAACTCTTTTATATAGTAGAGGTTAGCGTTATTAGTAGAGCTATAAACGCGGAGTAGTCTATAATAAAGTAATAGTAGAAGTTATAGAATTCTAGAAAGGCCTAGATGTTCTTAAGATTCCATGGCGTTAGCTAGTTAAGTATAGTCTAGACTTTAGCTAGATCTATTTAAACGCCGTTAACGCTAATAAGTATACTAAGATATTTAACTTTATTAACGGCGAATTCGCATTTATAAATGTTAAGAAATAGGCTAGCGTTGCGGAGCTTAGTAATAATTATAAGAACATGCGCCTTATATTCTTCTAGTATATTACTATATATTAAGACGTTATCTATATATATAGTATAGAAGTTATTAAGGTGCTCTTATAAGGTATTATTAATATAGGCCTAGAAAGAGCTAGGTGCATTATATAGTCTAAACGGAAGTACTATAAATTTAAATAGTCCCCAGCGCGTAAGAAAAGCTATTTTATACTTATTACCTTCTTTAATTCTAAGTGTATTAAATGCACTAATTACATTAAGCTTAGTATAATACTTAGCTTTAGCTAGTAGTATAAGAGTGTCTTTTATAAGCGGTAGTATATTACAGCTTTTAATGCTAATCTTATTAAGACTATAGTAATTAATATAAACGCGGAGTCCTCTACCTAGTTTCTTAATAACTAGGGTTAGTGCAGCATAGAAGGAGGAGCTTAGATAAATAAAACCTTTAGCGCGCATTTTATTAATAAAGGCTTTAATAATGGCGGCTTAATCTCTTAAAAGGCCGTATACTTTCCGGGCAGGCGGCTTAAAATTAGGGAGGACGTTAATTACATAGTCTATTAGTTAATAAGGTGGAAGCTTATTAGCTTTATAGGGATCCTATGCATCTACTATATAGTGTAGCTAATTAGAAAGTAACTCCTTAATCTCTTTATTAGTAATTAGAGGCTAATTTATCTTCTTAAAGAACTTCTAGTAATTAGAAGGGTTAATAGTAAATATATTAGCGGTAAAAGCAGCTATCTACGCGTTATTAAAGATATTATTAAGTTTAGCAAGGCTATATAGAGCTGGATCTATTTCTAGGGTAGATATTTATAGAGGATAAGTTATAGGCTAAGGCTAATAGCGTTTATAATCCTCTATTTATTATAGTTTTACCTAATTATTATCCTAGAGTTAGATAATATAGTCTTTCTTACCGTTGCACTAGAGCTTTTAGTAGGCTGCTATTATATCTTTTACCTTATCTAGTTCTAGGCTAAGTTTTTAATACTTATTAAAGACTTCTTAAAGTATAGTATTATATATATACTTACCTACTTAGATAATATTATAGTCTTTACTATTACTCTATATGCGTCTGTATCTATCTATATATAGATAATAATTATAGTAGAAGTCCTTATTAAAATTAAGAGCGTGCTCGCCCTATATAATATTAGGCTTATGTTTCTTAAACTATAGTATGCCTAAGATAATATTATAGCCCTTAAGGTTAGTAATATAATACTATATATTCTCCGTGTAAGCTTCTAAGAATAGCGTAAGCTAGGCCTTATAGGTTACAAGCTTTATAGATATACTATTAGCTAAGCGTAGAGAAATAGAAGTAGCTAGTAGTAGTATTATTAGCTTATTAACTTTAGCGTATAATTATAAGATAAATATAAAGTAGAAGTAGCCCGTGTCTATAAGGCAGCAGCTATTAGTTATACTAATAGATATATAAATTCTATACTTAAAATTTAACTGCTTACTATAAGTAATATCTTAAGTTAAGTTAGTAGAGTAAGCTAATAGCTGGATTTTATTAGGCTTAGAAGGCGGCCGTTCTAACTCTTAGATGCAGGCTATAATAGTACTTAGAAAGAATTCTATATAGCTCTATCTATAACTATAGTTAGAGCCTATATAAAACCCTCTCCCTTACTATTATCGGGGCTGCTGCTATCGCTAAGGACGCTGGAAGATAAGAGTTTATTAGCGTAAGTAATAATAGTAAGGTCCTCTCTATTACTATTAATAGATATTAGGTTATTAAAACTATCCTTATTAATATAGTAGATTATAGAGAGCTTAAGGTTAAGGCTGCTCTTAGCCTTAGATAGGCGCTTAGTTAGCTTGCGCTTAGATAGAGGGGGGTTATTAGCATAAGAGCGCTTAGAGTTATTAGCTTAGTAACCTTTCTTAATATAGTAGAAGTAGTAGCTCTTAGTGCGTAGAACTAATATAACTAATAGAGGAAGGTAAATAGCGTAGTTACCTTAATTCTTACTATTGTTATTAGAAGTAGATAATTTCTATCTATAGTTCTATTTAGGTCGGCGGTTCTAGTAGTTATTTAGTTAGTAGTTACTTAAGTAGTTATTACTATAGCTATTATAGTTGTTTATATAGCTATTATAGAAACTAGATAATTAAGTAGGTTAGATAGTATTATACTAAGCGCTATTCTAAAGAAAGGCTTTAGCGCGGAATACCGCAGCTATAAGTGTGGGCTAATTCTAGTAGCTATTAGCGCTGCCGAATACCTAACAGCTAAGCTTAGGATGTAGAAGATATTTAAGCTATCCCTTCTTAGAAGTAAAGAGTATCTTATTTTTATTATTAATGTTAGTTATTTCTTTAAAGCGTAATATATATATATTCTATATCTTATAGTTCTTTATCTTTACTCTATTACTATAGAGAATATTATCTATATACGCGGGTTTATTAAAGATAGTAAAATATAGGTTTATATAAGTAAATATCTAGTTAAGAGTCTTAAAGTTCTTATTTAGTAAGGGCTTCTTAAACTAGGTATAGCCGCGAATAATTAATTCCGCGTAATTAACGTAGTATAACTTAATGTATTCTATTTTACTCTATTTATCTAGGTAGGCCAGCCCTTTATATTAGAAGATAGCGTAGGTATAGCTCTTCTAAGATAGGTATTAGTACTTATTACTCTTACTAGTAAATTTCTAGAGGTTATAGAATTTAGGCTTATAGTCTCTATTAAGCTATAGATAGGTAATCTAGGCTATAGCGTTATTATCTATAATAGCAAAGTTGTTGTAATTAGCGTTATTATTATTATCGTCCGCTAAGTTGTAGTTAAGATTGCCTGCGGTAGCAGCGGCAGCGCGGCGTACTTATACGGGCGCTAATATTACTATTCTATTTACTTTTAAGTTAGTATACTGCCGCTTATATATAAGACTAAGATTCTTAAAGTAGTTACGCTAGGTTTATAGTTAATTTAAATTCTATTACGCTATAGCAATGTTTTAATAGAGAGCTTTAATCTCTAGGCGTGCTTTACTAAGTAGAAGAATCTTAGCTTTATAAGCCTTATATTCTATTATAAACTATTAATTATACTTAGTATACGCCTTCTTATTTTCTAATTAAAGACGCGCAATATTCTTATTTAGCTAGGCGACTTTAGCTTGCAAGCGTAAGATCTTATTTAGGTCTTAAGCCTAGTTATAAAGAGTAGTTAACTCTATATCCCGGGCTTAGTAGTCCTCTTAAAGTAATTCTAGGTTCTACTAGAATATAGTAACTCTATAGTATATATCTTTATAGTACTTAGAAACTGCGTTATAGAATACTTTAGCGGAGTTAAGGTTAATATTAACGGCGTTAGCTATTCTATTATAATTAACGTGGAATATAATACCTTCGGCTATTATAGTAAAGTATAACTTATAATAGTTAAAGTTGCGGTGTTCTAATGCGCCTAGTATAGGTAACTCCGGGTTAGGTTATAATAATATAACTATAGTTAGCCCGGAGGGGCTCTATACTAAGGGAGGTAGGTTATTATTATAGTTCTTAGTGCGCTAGGCTTCCTAAATAAATAAAAGGACTAGGCTGGCAGGAACATTATTATTCTATATATTAAGAAGGTCGCCTTAAGTAAAGTAGACTACTTTCTAGAGGTCTATAGCTAACTAGAATTAGGTATTATCTTTTTTATTAAGTTTATTAAGCTTCTAGTCTAGCTATTTATTATCTTTCTTATTAGAGGTAATATAGAACTCTTTATTCTCTAGATTAAGAGAGCGCTTACTGCGCTAGAGAATAGTAGTTAGCTAGAGGCGGCTATAGGCTACGGCTGCACCTAGTTTAATAGTACTAGCCTTTAGTATATAGAGTTTACTATAAGCGGCTAGCTACTCTAGGGTAGAACTAATACTATATTAAGATAATTTACCTGCCTTTTTATATAAGGCTTTAGCGTATTAGGTCTCTTATTATACTTACTAAGAGTTAGAGGCTAGTATTAACTAGGTAGCTTAGCTATTAAGGGCAGGATATAGGTTAGTATTACTACTCTTATTAGTGTATACACCGCTAGAGGGAGCTTTTAAATGCGCTGTAGTATATTTACTATAACTTAGTATTATAGGCAGTTAATTCTACTTATAGGGTCTTAAATAAGAAGAAACTAGTATTAAAGGGTTGCGCTAGTTAACTATTACTAGTTAGGTAATAGTAGATAGTATCCTAGTAGATAGATAAAGAAAAAGATTAGTATAGGTAGAAAGGTTATAGGGCCTTTATAAAAGCTAGTAAGTAGGCGTAGCTAGTACGCTTCTTAGTAGTAAGCGCCTAGCGCCGTTCTTAGCAGTAGAGCTAATTAGTAAATAATAATAACTACGCTAGTTTTAGTTAGTTTACGCGTGCGCGGGTAGAGGCGCGATAGTAAGTAGGTTTATAGGGCCTGCGCGTTAGGTATAGATAATAGGGTGTAGCGTTCTTACTATAAGGTTATAGGGCCTTCTAAGATTATAGGGTTTTCTTCTATATTAGTTTCTTATTAATAAAGGTTATAGGAATTAAATTTTAGTAGCTATAGGGGCGCCAGTATATATATATATAGATAGGTAGATAAAAAAAGTACTTTTAATATCTTCTAGAAGCTAGAAGGGTAGCTACTTTATATTATAGTGTAATATAAAATTATAATAGAAAACTAGATAGTATTAAGTATATAATAAAGTAGCTATAAAAAGAGAGAGTAGGGTGCGGAGCGCCGGCCGAGAGGTAGGCGAGGCTAGCGCTAAGCGTGGTTAGGTAACGGTGGCACGTAATAGAGGCCACGTAACGCCGTTACCTATAATAGGAATGTATTACGATAAGGGTTACATTACGGCTATAATAATTACTACTACCTCTATCTACTCTATTATAACTTTAGTAACTTTCTAAGAGCTACTATTAAGCTAAGCTAGTATAATTACTTTATCTAAAAGTAGTTCTATTATATAGCTAGAGAAGTATACTATATAAAAGAGAAGATAGATAGAATCTAGATAGAGCTAGATATATATAAGAGAGGTAATACTAATATCTAGATTAAAAAGAAGTAAGTTAAGAAGAAGAAGTAGATAGAGAAGAAGGCCTAAGTATATACTTTATATAGCCTTTCTATTTAATATATACTCTATATATAGTATTACTATTTTAGTATTACTATTTTAGTATTACTATTTTTTATATACTTTCTAGACTAAAGCTTAAGTATTAGCGCTAGTAGATAATCTATAGCTTAAGTATTAGTATAGAGTAAAGTTATATAGTAAAGCTTAATAGCTATTATTTATTTTTTCTATATATTCTTATCTTTTTTTTAACTCTTTTCTTCTTTTAGACTCTATATACTATTAATTACTATCTTTATAATACTATAGCTAATAATACTATAGCTAATAATACTAGTAATTAGAGCTCTATCTTTAGCCTAATTAATAATATTCTTATAGAGTTCTTTCTATAATAGATTATACTCTACCCTTTAGTTATATATTTATTTATTACCGGCCTTCTACCTCTATACCTATTATATTACCTAGCGCCGCCTATATACTAGCCCGCCTAGCGCCTATATACCTCTCTTCTCTATGTATATAGTTTCTACCTAGAAGCCTCTCTTTCTACTTTTTATATAACCTTTTAAAATTAATCTATCTAGTTACTTTATATATACTAAGCTTCTCTATACTATAACTATAATATTAGGTTATATTAATACTCTAACTAGTACTAATTCTTTTTTACTATTACTACTTTAACTCTTATACCTTAATTCTTATTTACTAAGCTATTTAATAGCTTAGTAAGGCGTATCTATATAAACTATATATATAATACTAAAGAGTATATAGCTATACTACTCTACCTTACTAAGCGCTATTACTATATTCTTTATAATAAGTAATCTACCGCCTCTACTAGGCGCTAGAATAGAACCTAGATATTCTAGGCGTAGTAGCTTATAACTAGCCTTCTACTTTCTACTATCTTATCTATAGTTCTACGCGCCCTCTAAGTCTTTTTATAAGACTCTAAAGAGCGCGCCCCTTTAAAAGCTAACTAAAGAAGATACCTAATAGTCTACTTAAATAATATATATAGATAATACTTAGTAGCCTACTTAAGAGAAAGAAAATTAGCTTATCTAGAATAAAGACACTACTAAAGATAATAATATTAATAATTCTATATATACCCTAGACCTAATAATCTATAGCTCTATTATTAAGTACTATACTTCTAGCTAGGGCCGTAACCTAGGCATATTTCTTAATACTATTAATAATATTACTAAATTTCTAGACTATTTACTTCTTTCTAGTAATAAGTAGTTTAACGGCGCAATTAAAATTATAGACTCTTAAGACTTTCTTATATAAGTCTAAGCTAACTCTATCTACTTCTTCTATATTCTTAGAAGCTATTAAGCTATAACTAAGATTCTCTAGTAAATATATAAGAATAACTAGAAAGCGCAGTATAACCTCTAAGATAAGATTAGAGTTCTTAAGAATAAATATAATAAAAAGAATAATAAGTTAGAAGCTATATATAAGAAACTTAAACACCTACTTAATATTAAAACTAAACTAGAAGAGTATAAAAATAAACTCTATACCTATAAGAATATAATTACTTCTCTTAATATAGATATTAAAGCCTAGTAGAAGAACTATATTTAAGCTAATAAGTAATCTATAGAGTAAGAAAAGATTATTAAGCGCCTTATAGCTAATCTTACTTAAGTAGCTAAGAATAAATATAAATATAATACTTATCTTACTATATTAGAAAATAAAATTAAGATACTATAGACGCTCTAGTATACTATTATACCCGCGCTAACTATATAAGCCGCTTCTATAATATCTATAGTACTTTATCTAACCTATTTTATTATACCTCTACTACTTTAAAACTCTATTACTACAGCGGCTAAAGATCTACTTACCTCCCTTAACAGGGTAATTAAATTAGAAGAAGTATAAGTAGATAATAGCCCCTTAGTAGATTATAATACTAATAGCTATAATACTAATTAATCTTACTATACTATAGAATATATAAGTAATAAAAATTAAGCTTACCGCACTATAGAGCACGTACGCAGTTACTATAACTCTAGCCCGCCCTTATCTAATAATAGAAGCTCTTTTTATTACTATAATTATATCTATAGTCTATCTTATTATTATAACTACTCTTATAAGTATTACTCTTATTAATACTTACTTTTATACTTATACTTATAGTTATAAAATATAAGCTATTACTACTACCCTTACTAAGACCCCTATATTAAGATATCTAAAGATTATTAAAATCTTAGTATTACTCTAAATAGAGTTCCTTATATAGAAGATAAGTTCTAGCTCTATCTAAATAAGTTTAAAGATAATAAAGATAAGTACTCTAAGTTCTATTATAGATTTCTAAATAAAGTTAACTATAGTAGCTATACTATAAGATCTAGTAAACTCTTATATCTTACCTATTTTAGTAAGCGTTTTACGGGCATACCTCTTAAAGGCTTCCGCGCCTAGTAAGATAGCTACTAGCTTTTTCTTACTATCTAGAAAGCTATTATATTCTTAGACTTCTAATATAATAACTTTAATAAGATTAGTACTACTAAGAATAAGCTTTATAAGCTTATCTAGATAAGTAGTATAATACCTAACTATATATAGAAACTAATAAAATTATATATAATCTACCTTCTAGGCTATAGAGGCTATAATAATATCTATAATCTTAAGTAAAAACTCTATCTAGATATTATTACCGGCGCTATTTTAGGTAAAGGCTTTACTACTAGTCTATAGTATATTAATGCTATATATAAATAGCTCTATAATAATAGTATTAATAAAAGTATATAACCTAGTAATAACTATAGCTTTAGTAACTTTAACTATAACTAGCCCTAAGGCTTTAATTGCAATAATTATAACTATAATAACTATAATTAGCGTAACTATAATTATAATTATAACTATAACTATACTCTACGCCCTTTAACTATAGCTACCGCCTCTATAACCTAAGAGAATATTAAGATTATACCTCCCTCTAACTAGGCCCCCTCTAATAAACTCTATAAAGGCGATAAAGAAGTACTTATAAAGAAAGATAAGTATTTCTACTACTATCTTTCTAAGTACTTTACTTAAAACCTATACTACTCTATAAATTAACTTAATAAATTAGGCTTTACTACTTATTAATTAGACGCATCTCTAGTACCTTATCTTAATAATCGCGCTATACGCGTAGAAGAACTCTTAGATAATAATAATAGTTTTAATAACTATAAAACCCTTAATAATAAGCGCGGCTCTAGCTACTTTAAAGGTAAAGGTTCTAATAGAGGTTCTTAGGAAAAAGTAAGATTATAGACTATAGTCGCGGTCTATAATATAAAAAGAACTTAGTTA
>MU004197.1:1451913-1463560 GCA_010093605.1 Lophium mytilinum | reverse complement strand
AGAGGATATTTAAATTTATAATATCTATAACCTAAAGCTATATAGAATTATAGCTATACTACCCCCTATACTATATAAGAAGGTAGAGTATATACTTATAGGTAATATAAACCTATACTACCTATTCTAGGGAGGAATATAGGTAATTAGTATAGAAGAGTAAGCTAAGAAGCTTATTTGCATTATAATAGAAGCAGACCTAACCCTAGCTATAGAGGAGGGCATAGAAACGTAGGTAAGAAAAATATAGTAGACTATAATTAACCTTATATTTATATCTAAATAGCTAATAGAATATATAATATTCTATATAGTTTAAGAGGAGTAAAACTATTACTTAAACTACTGCCTTATATATATAGAATTTAATATTATACTACTACTAGTAACTAAATAGCCCCTACGCTGGCTATAGAAGAATATTATATAGAAGGATATATAGAAGCACCTTATAGCCTAGCTAGTTAAGCTAGAAAACTAGAATAACCCCCTAGATAATAAAGAAGAAGAAGACCTAGATAACTTTATACGTATTCTCTACTAACTTATTAAAATTACTATTAATACTATAGTACTAATAGCACGGCCCTTATAGCACGCATTACTATTTTAGACTAAGGAGTGCTTAGAGGAGGTATATAAGACTAGGCGGGCGTATAGAATATAGCGCTTATTATACTCTATAGAGGACTAGATATTATACTAGATCTAGTATAACTATAAGAAAAAAGCTATATAGAAAGAGAGTACTAAGGTATAGTACTATATAGTAGAGAAGGTAATAAATAACTCTAAAGAGGCATAGAAACTAGCTAAATAGGGCCGTATAGTTAGAAAGGAATTAAGGCCCCCTTCTTAATTTCCCCCCCTTTTCTAGCTAGGTAACTCTACCCTGCATATAGATAATAAGATAAAAGCACGCATACTTACTAAATAGTTCTTTCTACTACCGGCGGAAGCTAACCTATTTAATCTAGAAGGGTTCTAATACCTAGAACTATATACTACCTCTATAGAAGTTACTATAGAAGACGTACTCTTAGTACTAATAGAAATTACGCTAGATAAGGCCTCTAGAATTATAGAAATTATAAATAGATTTCTAAAGAAGTATAAGATACAACTAGTACTAGTACTTACCTACTTCTTTATAAAGTACCTATATAGAGGATACTACCTCTACCTGTTTAAAGAATTAATTATAGTAGTTCTATATAAACTCTAGAAAGTATTCTATATAATAGTAAAAGCCTATAGGCCTATTATACTGCTAGAAATAATAGGTAAGCTATTTAAATACATTATAGCTAAGAGGCTCTCTAAGATAGTAGAGAAAAAGGGCATGCTACTACCTAGCTAAATAGGGGTACAGCCGGAACGCTCTATATAGATAGTACTTAAACTTCTTATAGAATAAATCTATACTATATAGAAAGGAAACCTACAGCTTATAGTATTACTTTTTAGCCTAGATATATTAGGAGTGTTTAATTAAGTCTTATATAAATAAATAATATATAACCTATAGGTCTAGAGTATACTAGAGTAGATAATAAGGTTTACTAGGTTCTTTCTATAAGACTATATAACTAGGCTCTCTATAGAAAGCTATATAGTAGAACTAATTATAGTTACTATAGATATTCTATAGGGCTCCTCCCTATTACCTATTCTCTTTCTCTTCTTTACTAGTATACTACTACTAACCCTTTAGAATAGTAATATAACGGCCTATAGATTTATAGATAATATAAATATTTTTATATATAGTAGAACTATAGAGGTAAACTATAGGGCTATTAAGAGAGCCTATAATAGATGCATAGAATAGGTAAGAAAGTATAGCGTAGTATTTATACTAGATAAATATTACCTAATATACTTTATAAAAGCCTATAAAGAAGTTAATCTAAGAGCTATAGTTAATATATAAGGCTTTATAGAGGGCCCTATAATAGACCTAAGAGTACTAAAGATATAGGTAGACTTAAAGCTTAAATAGGGCCCGCATATTAGTATTATAAAGAATAAAGCTATAACCTAGATAGGGGCACTTATACGGCTTATAGCATCTATCTAGGGCGCTAGCTTTAGAAAAGCACGCCTAATATACTTAGTAGTAGTCTAGCCTGCTATTATATATAGATGCACTACCTAGTATACTATACTAGGTATGCTAGAGTAGCTTAGTAAGATAAAAATTAAGTAGCTTAAAATAACCTAGAACTAATACCTCTAGAGAATCTTAGAGGCCTATAAGACTATAAGCACTATAGTACTAGAATATAAAATATTATGCCTACTACTCTAGCTAAAACTAGAGAAACTTATAGTAGCTTATATAGACTATACGCGTAAAGGGCTAGCACGCTAGTATATTAAAATAGCATGCAGTAATATATAATAGGAAATCTACACCTACTATAGGCTACTTATAAGGCTAAAGTATAGCTCTAGCCGCTGTAATATACTCCGCAACCTTGCAGTAAAGGCTATAAGGTTATACACTAGGTATAAAGATAAATTAGATAAAGCCTATAAGCGCTTAAGGCGATTTACAATTAAATATAAATATAAAGAAAGATAGAAGAAGGTATAGAAGTCCTTTTATAAAATAGAATAGCGCGGGCTACTAACGCCGGCCCTTAATACTAAATAGAGTAAATAATAGAAGACTATATATAAAGGGCTTATAAAGGTTAAAAGTACTATTCTTATAAACCTATAAATAGAGTATATAGGGCTTAATAGATACCTATACTATATGCAGGTGCTAGGCTACCTAATACTAGCCTGCCCCTGCAGGCACGGCCTCTAATTACTACGCTATATAGTAATAAACTACAAGAGGCATATAAAGGGTAGAGGCAAACTATTTAAGAAAGTAAAGACTTAGATATATAAGGAAATATATAAAAGTAAAAAGAAACCTAAGGTAGTAGCTAGGTAGTTTCTATAGAAAATAGACCTGCTACTCTACCTCTTAATAGCAAGAGAGATAGAAAGGGAGTAGACCTAGCCCTCCCGCTTAATACTATAGCCCTGCTATTACCTATAGCCTTGCTATAACTAATAGCCTTACTATAACTAATAGCCTTACTATTACTAATAGCCTTACTATTATCTATAGCCTTACTATTACCTATAGCCTTACTATTACCTATAGCCTTACTATTACCTATAGCCTTACTATTACCCCTAACTATACTATAGCGGGCCTTAGCGCCCCCTCTTAACTAGTACTTAGTATAGATAGTTAGCTTTAGGTCTCTACTATATATTCTATAATATATACTTTCTATATACTTTCTATCTCTTATAGCTCTTCTATTTCTAAATAGCCTACCTACTTTATAATAGTATATATACGCGGCTTTCTTTCTTCTACTATTAGTTAGTTATACTATAAGAGCTTATACTTACTATAAGCAGCTATATACTTTCTAATTATAGACTATAAACTATATACTCTATACTTTTAGCCCTTTTATAGCTATTAGCTATACTATAGAGGCTTATATATGCTACTATAGCTATAAACCCTATATAGCTACTTATAGCCCTTCTACTCTTATAGCCTACCTATAAACTATATACTTTCTATATACCTCTACTATATACTACCTATATACTATATAGCCTTTCTATCTCTAATAGCCTATACAGCTACTATTTATTTTACCTTATTACCTTAGATAAAGGCCCCGCAAGTATACTACTTATACGCGGGCCCTTACGCTAATTCTATACTAGCCTCGCATCTAGATTCTACTCGGCCCGAACCTAGAAGAATAATAATAAACCTTCCCGGATAGATATAGAAAGACGCATCTTAATAGCTTATTCTATAGTAGTTCTTATAGACCTACTATATATCCCCTATAGTAAAATATAAAGGAGAAGGGCGCCTAACGCTAGATATAATAGAGGATAAGGTTTTTACCTAAACGCTACCCGGTAGTAAACAGTTTCCCCTTATAAATTAGCCTAGATAGAATAGCTATATAGACCCTAACAGAAGCTATACTAGCGTAATAGAATTTAATAAATAAATAAATAAATAACCTCTTAAATTTAATCTAGTTACTTTATACTACTAAGCTTCTCTATACTATAACTATAATAAATAGAGTATATAGAACTTAATAGATATCTATACTATATATAGATACTAGGCTATCTAATACTAGCCTATCTTTATAGGTATAGCCTCTAATTACTATACTATATAGTAATAAACTATAAGAGGTATATAGAGAGTAGAGGTAAACTATTTAAAAAAGTAAAGACTTAGATATATAAGAAAATATATAAAAGTAAAAAGAAATTTAAAATAGTAGCTAGATAGTTTCTATAAAGAATAGACCTACTACTCTACCTTTTAATAGTAAGAAAGATAGAAAGAAAGTAGACCTAGCCCTTTTACTTAATACTATAGCTCTACTATTACCTATAGCCTTACTATAAACTATAGTCTTACTATTACCTATAGCCTTACTATAACTAATAGCCTTACTATTACTAGTAGCCTTACTATTATCTATAGTCTTACTATTACCTATAGCCTTACTACTACCCTCTAACTATACTATAGCGGGCCTTAGCGCCCCCTTTTAACTAGTACTTAGTATAGATAGTTAGCTTTAGGTCTCTACTATATACTTTATAATATATACTTTCTATATACTTTCTATTTTTTATAGCCCTTCTATTTCTAAATAGCCTATCTACTTTATAATAGTATATATACGCGGCTCTCTTTCTTTTACTATTAGTTAGTTATACTATAAAGGCTTATACTTACTATAAATAGCTATATACTTTCTATTTATAGACTATAAACTATATACTCTATACTTTTAGCCTATCTATAGTTATTAGCTATACTATAGAGACTTATACTTACTATTATAGCTATAAACTCTATATAGCTACTTATAGCCCTTCTACTCTTATAGCCCGCCTATAAAATAATAGCCTATTTATAAACTATATACTTTCTATATACCTCTACTATATACTATCTATATACTATATAGCCTTTCTATCTCTAATAGCCTATATAGCTACTATTTATTTTATCTTATTATCTTAGATAAAGGCCCTATAAGCGCACTACTTATATATAGGCCCTTATACTAATTCTATACTAGCCTTATATCTAGATTCTACTTAGCCTAAACCTAGAAGAATAATAATAAACCTTTCTAGATAGATATAAAAAGATATATCTTAATAGCTTATTCTATAGTAGTTTTTATAGATCTACTATATATCCCCTATAGTAAAATATAAAAAAGAAGGGCGCCTATTACTAGATATAATAGAAGATAAGGTTTTTACCTAAATACTACCTAGTAGTAAATAGTTTCCCCTTATAAATTAGCCTAGATAGAATAGCTATATAGACCCTAACGGGAGCTATACTAGTATAATAGAATTTAATAATAATAATACTACTAATAAGTTATATAATAATATACTTAATATATTAGGCTATAATATATATAATATAATAGCTATAGACTTTACTACTAAAGCTTAGGCTATAGACGCCCTTAATTAAATAGATAAAGCTATCTAGTAGATAGATAGTACTAAAGGTATAAAGAATATACCCGGTAGAATAGTAGGGCTAAATATTACTATTAGAAAGTACTCTAGTAGTAACTAGCGCTAGTAAGATCTAGAAGCTCTAGAGCCGCGTAGTAATATTCTATATACTAAGCCTAGTAAGAGTTTTTAGGTAGACTCTATTAAATAGTAATAGATAGTTAATAACTTTTATACTATAGTAGTATCTAGTATATATATATTCTATAACTATATAGTTATAGATAAAGAAATAAAAAAGCGTAACTAGAAATATTTAGACGCCCTAGACTAATATATATAGATATTAAAATAAAAGCGCCTAATTAATTTTAATTAGAAAAAGAAGTCTAGTAGTAATAAGGTAGATAATATTAAGCTCTAGGTAGGCGTTAATAGAATTATTAGTAATAAAGCGGTTCTTAATAAATTTAACTATAACTAGGCTAGAGTTATTATAGAGAAGTATATTATACTTTTTTACTTAAGCTATAGCTATAGAATTAGCTATACTAGGCTTAAGCTAGAGCTTATAATAGTAAGAGGCGTAAATAAAACCCTTTATAAAGAGATTAAGAACCTATAAATAGAGCTAGAAAAGATAAAAAAGAAGTTAAAACTATTATAGAAAGAAGTAATAGAGAAGGCTAATAAGAAGCTTAAAGAGCTTTATTAGGAAGTTAATAAGTTATAGATAGAGCTAGCTAAGAAAAAAAAGAAGATGCAGGTTACTAATATTAATAAAAAGCCTAACTTTCTACTAACTAGTAAGATAGCTATATTTTAGAGCGCGGTAAAGCTAAATAAGATTATATAAGTAAGATATAATTATAGAATATAGTTATTTATATTAATTACTAATAATCTAAAGTCTACTATATAGAATATAGTAATAGTATTATAGTTAATAGCTTTAATATAATACTTTATAGAATTAATATAGTAAGTTAGGCCTAACTTACTTACTTAAGAGAAAGAAATAATAAGAAACGCGCTTATTAAGTTAGTAGGGCACGCTAATATAGCTTAAAAAGTAGAACTTAAGCTACTACTAGAGAATAGTAATTACTTTTTTAATATATTCTCTATAAATATATATAACTAGAAAGTAGTTATAAAGCTATAGAAGGTTATATATACTATAGTATAAGATAATATATCTATTAATAGCATTCTAGTAGTATTCTTAAAGCCTCTATCTACTTTTTTCTAATAGAGGTATATAGAGGCTAGTAATCTTAACTATAAAGTTAGAATAAAATAAGCTAATATACTCTCTAAGTAGAACCTAATACGCGTGTTACTAAAGCTAGTATTAGTAGAAGAGATAGTAAAGCTAGAAGCTAGACTATTAAAAGTATAAAAGCTAATACCTACTAAAAAGGCGCCGTTACTATTACTACTAGTAAGGTAATTCCCGCTAACTATAGTATTAGTGTTAGGTTCCTGCGCATTAGTTAGGCTCTAGAAATCTCTAATAGTATTAGTTAGGCCCTAAGAAATTTTAATAGTATTATTAAGGTCTTTATAGATAAAGGTCTAATAAATAGTAAAAAATATATTTAAAGAAGCTACTAATATTAATACTACTAAATATACTATTAATATTAATAGTAATACCGCTAGTAGCAGCTTAAGTAATAACTTAAGTAATAATAATAGCGCCTTATATAGTTATAGTATTAAGCTTATACCTCTAGAGAATAATAATAGTAAAGCTAATCTACTAGATACTAATATTATTCTAAAGAACCCTATTTAAGCTACTCTAGATAAAGGTAAGATTATCTAGAAAAAGCGGGAGGTAAGAAAGCTTAAGAAGGCTAAGAAAGATAGTATAGAATAAGCTACTCTAAGTATTAAGTAGTAAGGGAAAATTACACTAGTATAGATAAAAGTAGATATAGCTAGTAAGGGTATACTAAGTAAGAATATTATTCTAAAAACTAATAATTAGAAAATTATACTAGCGCAGGCAAAAGTAGATATAGCTAGTAAAAGTATACTAAGTAAAAATCTTATAAGTATTCTAAAGACTAATAATCTATAACGCTCTAAATATACCTTATAGATAATAGATAATAAAAGAATAGCAGCGGAGCTAAAGTTAGGTAAGCTAAAGAAGTATAAGACTTAAATATTAATATTAATGCAGTAATTAATAGAAAGTACTAGAGCGCTACTTAATTACCTTTAAGTAATTATAGTTAGATCTATACTTTCTCTATATAATAACTCTTACCTAGTAATTCTAGTTACTATTTCTACTCTATAATTCTTTACCTCTATATTTTAAAACTATAAGCGTTCTTCTATTAAGTTATTAGAATAATAACTTTTTAAATAGAGGTAACTTATTAGAAATAAGTATAGAAGTATTAGTAGAAGTAGATATATAAGTAAGGGGTCTATATAGTTTAATATATTTAGCCTTATACTTAATACTTAATTTACTTTTAATTATAACTATAAGTCCTCTAGTATAAATATATATATAAGCTATAATATATACTTATATTTCTTATACTTTTAGTATACTAATAACCTTACTACTACTCTTAGCTTCTCTACTATTACTATAGCCCTCTAAGAATACTTTTACTGCGCTAAGCTCGCCTATATAGAGCTTATTAACGGCTAATATAGCTAGAATTAAGTAGGCCTAGCCTATAGTATATATCTAGAGTACGCCTAGAATATATCTATAGGGGGCTATTATTAGTATAATATTAATTTCTATACTAATAATAATCTAGATAGTAAATATAGTATATATAGGGTTAAAGTAAGTACTATATATAGGTTAATACTATAGGAGATATAGTAGTATTTAAGCGGGCTCTAAAGCCTAGAGCTAGTTATACTAGAAGAAAGAAGTAGAGAATTAAGCCTATTTAACTATATACTTAGAAACTATAACTATAACTTTAAAAGTTTATTACTACTAACTAATATTTCTATATATCTAGTACATAGATATAAATATATGCATCTAGATATATAATTTAGCTATCTATTTATATAATTTAGACCTAATATTTACTAAAATATAATAAAGTAATAGATTCTATCCCTAGGTAGTCTTTCTATTTTATATATACTCTATATATAATCTAACCTAAGGCTTAAGTATTAGCTATAAGAATTCTATTCTAATATTTTATAGCTTAAGTATTAGTAGTAAGAATCTTATTTTAATATTTTAAGGCTTAAGTATTAGCGTAGGGTAAATTTTCTCTATACTAATACTTAAGCCTTAAAATAGAATTCTTACTACTAATACTTAAGCCGCAAAATATTAGAATAGAATCCTTATAGCTAATACTTAAGCTATAAGATATTAAGGTATATTTTTATATTTTACTAGCACTAATACTTAAGCCTTAAACTATAAATACTCTCTAATTAATAGATAGTATATATATTATAGGTAGTATATATTAGATAGATAGTATATATCTATTACTACGCGCTCTATCTTCTATTACCTAGTAGAGTAAGATTAAACGCTACTTTATTCTTCTAGTATAGCTACTTAAATCTATATAGCTTTTTAGTAAACTTTATAGCTATTCTATTTAATATTTCTAGCTATATAGCCTTATAATACGCCTCTAAGCTTCTATTTATTATTTAATAGAGAAAATCTATATTTTATATTTAATCTATTACTATCTAAGCTATATACTACTAATACTAGTATATACTAGTATTTTTTATACTATTAAGCTTCTAATAGAAAAAAGCCTCTAGAGTATCTATATTCTTCTTCTCTATATATACTAGGCTTAAACTTTTTAGTTAATAAGCCGCTAGGGCGGTAGCTGCTAGGGCGGCGGCCGCTAGGGCGTAAGCTAGTAGTACTAGAGCTAGTAGTACTAATATAGAAAAAGGTAGTAGTAGTAGTATTAGTAATAGAGTATATAGAAATAGCTAATATCTAGTAGTAAGATATAGATTTAGTTAATATAGTAGTAGATAAAAAAAATAGCTATACTATAGAGGCTAAGACTAAAGCTACTATAGCTATTACTATAAGTTTATAAACTTTTCTACTATAGTTATTATCTACTATATACTAGCTATTTTAAAGTTCTACTTTATTATTATCTTAAGCTTCTCTATAGTACTTATCTCCTACTATACCCTTACTATCTTAGCTAGCTAATAGTACTTAGAAGTAATAGGTCTATTACCTAGAATCTTCTTTAGTAGCTTTACTAGAGGTATAAGAATAATAGTTTTACTATAAAATATAGTACTACTCTATACCTCTATTTACTTTAGAAGTATAATAAAGTACTTACTATTATCTATAAAGTAGAAGTTACTATTATTATTATACTATTTACTAGTATACTTCTAGTACTATAGAATATCTATTTAGGTCTTACTATTAGTATTAATTCTACTTATAGTAGTCTTATACTACTATAGTAGCTTTCTAGTATAGTATCTTAGTATACTAGTAGCTAGTAAGAACTCTATAACTATTAGCCTAGTCTTTAAGGCTAGTAGTAATATACTAGAGGCTACTTTATATTTAATTAGTACTACTATAATACTTTTTAGAAAGACTATCTACTTTATATTAAGTACTATAAATAGTTAGTTAAAGAAGAATACTAAGAAGTCCTCTATATTATATATTTAAATACCGCCTTAGCTATTAGTAGTATATAATACGGCGGTATAGTTTATAATAGTATATTCTACCTAGTAGATACTATTAGTCTATACCTTTATAACTAGCTTATTAAGCTCTAGTTTAATATTATTACTAGAGAGGCTAAAGCATGTTTATATATCTAATACTTTACTATTTATTTTCTTCTTATTAATATATAGATAGAAGAATACTATAATATTATAGTTAGAAGGGCTAGTAGATATTACTAGTAATACTAATTCTACCCTCTCTATACCTAGTTAAGTTAGTATAGCTAGTATAGAAGTTAATATAAAAGGTCTATCTAGTAGTAATAATAATAGTAGTAGTAGTATAAAATTAACCTCTATATTATAGTAGTACTTCTTTTATATTTCTTTCTTTTATACCTCTTTCTTCTATACTTATTATACTTCTTTCTCTTATATCTAAGCTTTCTATATTATATATACTTTATCTATTACTATAGTTTTATATATAGCCTTTAGCCTTACTATTTTCTTATATACTAGTTAATTCTTTCTATTTCTTACCTTTTAAGTAAAATCTATATCTAATCTCTTAGTAATCTAAACTATAGTAGCTCTAGAAGCTTAAACTTAAAAAGAATTTCTCTACTACTTTACTATAGCCTCTTTATATATTATTTTTAATAGAGTTACTATAGTACTACTAGATACTCTTTTTCTACTTTCTTTTTAGCCTTTTTTAGTAGGTAGTAGATTTATAGAACTTTAGGTATTATTATTAAAGGTTATATATTAATTATATAAGCTAGATTTATATAATAGTACTAAAATACTAGAAAAAGTTAGTATATAGGCTCTAATATATATATAAAAGGCCTTACTAATAATTAATTTAGGTATAATAAAATAGTATTAAAAATTTATTAATTTCTATACTATAATTCTATTTTTATTATTTATTTATTAAATTCTATTACGCTAGTATAGCTCCCGTTAGGGTCTATATAGCTATTCTATCTAGGCTAATTTATAAGGGGAAACTATTTACTACTAGGCAGCATTTAGGTAAAAACCTTGTCCTCTATTATATCTAGCGTTAGGCGCCCTTCTCCTTTATATTTTACTATAGGGGATATATAGTAGGTCTATAAGAACTACTATAGAATAAGCTATTAAGATGCGTCTTTCTATATCTATCCGGGAAGGTTTATTATTATCCTCCTAGGTTCGGGCCAAGTGGAATCTAGATGCAAGGCTAGTATAGAATTAGCGTAAGGGCCCGCGTATAAGTAGTACGCTTATAGGGCCTTTATCTAAGGTAATAAGGTAAAATAAATAGTAGCTATATAGGCTATTAGAGATAGAAAGGCTATATAGTATATAGGTAGTATATAGTAGAGGTATATAGAAAGTATAT